>MU224834.1:650866-678874 GCA_018584345.1 Thuja plicata | reverse complement strand
ATATATATATACATATACATATATATATATATATATATATATATATATATATGATAAGCCTTGCCAAGTCGGCCTTGATATCCTTTCAAATAAATAATAAAACTCATGTTTTTCGGCTTCATACAATCAATTATCCATAAAATATAAACTATTGTTAGTCGGCTGATACTAACTGTTTAACTCGGTCAACACTGAAATCCTTCAAAGACCAACCAACACTGTAATACCTGAGTGAACTTGGTTAGAACTAGAAATATCTTTGGTCATCTTCAATATCCAAGAGAGCTCGGCAGACACTGAATGTTCTCGGATAGGATTAGACATTTGGGTAAACATCACTATACTTGTGTAAACATCAATTACAATACATAGTTGAATAATTTTCATGAACAATCTCCCTCTTTGGCATTGATGGCAACACAACATGTTATAATACAAATAATTATAGAGAAATAGACATAAGAGTCAAATTTTATTGATGTCCTTAGCTTCACTCTGATTCTTATCCAAAAACTCGCTTTGTCATCAATCTCTGAAATATAGATTTCTTCCTCTTACATTAATCTTTGTTCTCTGGTAAAGTTCTCCCTCTATCATCAATCTTTCCATCAGTAATCTCTTCGTCTTTGAAAAGCAATGCCAAAGACACCAACTGATATATATATATATATATATATATATATATATATATATATATATATATCCAATGAAGTTGCAATGTACCTATTTGTACTGATTCCTATGCAATAAGCTCTTGATAACTGCATCAACATGTTAAATATGTTCTATAGCTCAATTAATGCATCACTAAACTATGTTTTAGTGAGCTTCAGTTAGGGGAATCACCCCTAGCTTTCCTCTAAGATACAAAAATGCATCCTTAGGTAATGGTTTTGTGAATATGTCTACAATTTTTTCTTTAGTATTTACATATTCCAATCTTACTTCCTTGTCCTAAACCAATTCTCTCAAGAAATGATACTTAATTGCAATATGTTTAGTTTTAGTATGCATCATAGGGTTCTTAGAGACATTAATAGCACTAGTATTGTCACAATTGATAATAATTAGTTCTTTGATTTCCACCTTCATACCTGACAACATCTATTTGAACCATATGATGTTTGAATAATTTACTGTTGCAGCAATATATTCTGCTTCTTTTGTAGACTGAGAAATGCAATTTTTCTTCTTGCATATCCAGGAGACTAACCTTTTTCCAAGAAATAGTGCTCCACTTCTTGTGCTCTTTCTGTCATCGACACTTCCTGCCTAATCAGCATCAGTAAATGTCTTCAAATAAAAGTTTCCTCCTTTCTTATACCATAATCCATAATCTTTAGTACCCTTAAAATATCTCAAAATCATTTTGATATCCATTTAGTGATTCTCTCTTGGATTAGCTGAAAATATTGCAACAATACCGACTTCTAATGAAATATCAAGTCTAGTGTGAACAACATATTGAAGTTTGCCAATTATGGATCTATAGGTAGTCTGATATACCTCCTTTGAATTATCATCCTTGGACAACCTATGTCCAGTAGGCATGGGTGTTCCAACTGGTCTAGAATATTGCATCCTAAATTTCTTCAATATCTCTTTTATGTATTTAGACTGAGTAATGTAGATACCATCCTTCATCTGATAAACTTGTAAGCCAACAATGATTTTGATTTCAACAAACATAGACATCTCAAATTCCTTACTCATAGCTTCAGAGAATGCTTTGCATAGATCATCATATCCAGTAAACAATATTTCTTCAATAAATATTTCTGCTAATAGGTGTAACACCCTAAAATTGGCATCTTGCAACCCTAACCAATTTTGTTACATTTGTCATTCTTCTGAATCATCAAAGTCCTATTGTACTAGGAAATTTTGAGTTTTGACTGACTCTACTCGGCCTAAGTGTCAACTGTAGAAAATCCTAAATCTGCATTGATCATACATTATATTTAATTCTTAAAATATCAATTAATTGGCTAAATAAACCTAATGATCGAATTAATTTAATTATAAAGTCCTAGCACTTTAATTAAATTAAATTCACCCCTTTTAGCTAAAACACATAAAAGGGAATTAAATAATATTTAATTATTATTAAATAAATATCCTCATTTCAGTAATTGAATTTAATTATTCAAATAATTGAGAAAAACACATTTATGAGCTCATACTTTATTTATTTAATTAAATATTCTCTCAAAAATCTTCTCTCCCATTCAGAAATAGAAACTTTGAATTAACTGTGCTTTAAAGAGAAAGAAAACAGTTAAAATAAAAAAAGAAAACAGATAAAAACAAAGAGAAAACAGTTTTTTATTTTCTTTTAAAGCAAGATTGCTAATTTGAACTGGCTTTTCTATCTTTTTTATTTCAAAAAGGAAACTTTCTATACCGAGCAGACTCAGTGTATAAAAGAACTCACATTCCTCATTCAAAACCCCTGGAGAAGAATATGCATTGTTAGAATACTAAATTGTTTCTACATTTTATCATCTCATTTCTAGTTAAAAGCTTTCATTTGCAATAGAATAATTTCAATTTCTTAGAATAATTGCATTGAAATAATGTCTTAGATTAATCTTGCATCTTTTAATTCTTAGAATAATCTTTCATTTGCATTTCATTCATGGAGAAAATTCCTTCATTCTTAGATCAGTCTATGGTTGTGAGACTCTCATTTTGAGAGCTATTTCGAAACCCCATCTAGATAGAAGGCAACAGGTCGAATCATACAGGCATGCAAGATGAATAACTCATATTCACTTCTTTATGTGGCTGATGAATAAGGACTATGTTCAATTGTATGGTTGAATAACAAGGCCAATTTTACCACATACATTTCTGGTGCCCACCGTGGGGCATGAAATTCTACTTTTTGGCCTCATTTTTTTACACTTTTTGATCAATTCTGGTTTTTGTTTGTACGAATCTATAATGAAAGTTCACGTGAAATATCTCGCATAACCATGCAAATTTTTACAATTATATGCATTTCTTCACACAAAACAATAGGATTCTTCGTGCGAAATGCTGGGATTCTTCGCACAAATTGTAATTCTTCTTCGCGCGACATTTGATTCTAGTGAGCTTTAAAATTCAATTTTTTATATCTCTATTTTTTGCTGACTTCTGACCACTAATGGTTTATGTTTGTTGTTGACTGTGCTTTTCTGGTTTTATCTTTGAAATAGCTTAATGGTGGTTTGTAGGACGCTGAAATGAAGAAAGAAATTACAAAATACTGATGTATTTACTACAGGATGCTCGTTGAAGACATACGTGTTTTCACAAAACTCTCATGTTTGTTTTTAGTAGTTAGAACACACTTCAATTGGTGCTTAAAATGAATCATTGTCTTACGTGATTGAAGTGTTTTCTAGATTGTAATTCCAAGAACTATATGAATGTATCATCTCCCCTCGCCTTTATGGATCTTGGGTGTAAGAGAAATTCATATGATTCTTCTAGTGTGGCTACCTCCCAAGAGCTTTAGCAGAGCTAGTGAGAGTGGATGCCTAACTAGTAACAAGCTAAATCCAAGCCCTTCTGAACTAGTATATAAAATATTCCATTGTGATTAATCTCATAATGGACAGGTGTGAATTCATTGTGGCAACCAAAATATCCTCCAGTATCCTAGTGGTGTGTTAAAGTCTCGACATTGTTAAGGTGAAAGCCTTGCTTTGAAAGGATTGGGAGAGCCCCCTTAATTGGGAAAATTACTTGATCACAACCACCTGAACGGATGTCCTTACTACAAAATTTTTTTATAGTATCCAAGAAACCCTCTATCTATTGGCGTGGAAAGTCAGAGACTGACTAAGATGCCTCGCACTTTTACGGCTCTTAGTAGAGACAAAAACCCTTTGGGAAGCAATTCCTTTGGGGTTTGAAGCTTGGTGTGTCTAAGAAGTGAGTGCACATGTAAGGAGGATCTCGTGCCTCCAAGCTTCTAATTTGTCTGCTAAGAGTAGGCATAGCTGAACTTCGGTTCAAGTGGAGATTCAATAGATACTGCCCTGGCTATCCTAAGATTGTGATGTGTCTGCTTTGGTGCTACAAACATTATGCTTAATGTGTTTTGCATGGGTGTATCATTTAAACAATCAAAACAAATGTCAAATCACACATCATACAAACTTGAACATGTGTACAACTATCTGCAACTTGAACTTTCTATCAGAAAACATCGCAATCTATCTCAAAAAATGCAATCTGGTCTGATTCTGTAGAATTTTTCTTGTTTCACTACTAAATCTCATGCAATATTCTACCATCTTTGCATCACTCTATATGAATCTTCGCATGGGTATCTGAACATCTCCATGCAATATTGCACAAAACTGCTACTTTTCATTTCACCAGTCTCTCATCATTTTCTACAATATTTTGTGTGGAACCACATAATTTCATGTGCTTCTGTGCTAATCTTCGTGTGAGAAATCACTTCTTCGCATGAGTCTGAAGCTTTTTGTCAAAATAGTGAGCCATTTTATGTCTTTCTATCATATCTCTATTAAATATGGTCTTTGATCTAGGTTTGTTTATCTGCCCTCTATCTTCACACAGTCTGCAACTTGGTTTCTTAGGTTGAGAATTACGTTATTCTTGCTTAAATTGGTCTCATCTCATATCTTTTGGTCTATTTCATCTAGGTTATCAAGCCTTGTGTCACAATAGTCATCTCTTGGTTGTTCTAGCCTCATCTCTGATGATTTTCACCAAGGCTACTTCACCTTTTGGCACTTTTTGAGCATTTACTTTGAGACAGTTTCAAGTTTGTTCCTAGTTCACATCCCTTGTACAATATTTGTGTATGACTGTTGCAACTCATAGTGGAAAAACATTCCCTTCAATCAATCAAGACAAACCTATGCTTTCCACACCATTGCCAGCTACATCTAGTGAGGAATCATCTCGATCTCCCTCTCTGGTACTTCAACCTTACATCAAATGGTCATTTCTAGTTGATTTTAGTCAGGTTTGAAACCCTTTATTCCAAGAGGATCTAAATTCTAAAAACACTCAACCTTCTCATACTAAATCTTTATACATTGAACCCTTACATTCTAGAAAGATGGCAGATCATGACCAATCAGATGAACATAGCAGAGATGATCTCTCTAAAACTAGGGGTAAATTCTATTTTCAAGACCCTCCTCTTGATGAAGAGAGAGAAATAACCCACGGGTATATCTTAGATGCTCACAAAAATAAAAACTTCATGAGAATTATGGCAGTCCTAATGAAAGAAGAGAAGGATAAATACCTTCTCGAATTAGCCAACCAAGGAGTCAAACTCCCCTCCGATTACAAGGTAGAGACACTTATTTAGAAAGAGGAAGAAACTGAAAACTCCCTCTTGCAAAAGCAAATGTAAGGCATGAAAGAGAAACTCCTTCAAATCATGAAGGAAAAATACAAACCTATCACTCAATTCACACTGGAAAGCATTTCTCCATTCCCATTTGATAAGAGTTTATGGATGCCTCCTTTTCCCAAAGGAGTTGAACTTCCTAAATACGATAAATACTTGGGTACCTCTGATCCCCAAGATCATTTGAGAGAGTTTGGTGCTCTCTCTATGGATTTTATACATGATAAAACCTATCTCATGCATCTATTCCCATGTATTTTGGGAGGGTTAGATATGGAGTGGTTCTCTAGGCTACCAAATGGCATCAAAACTTTTGACAAAATTGCCAATTTATTTTTACAACACTATTCTCACAACATCCAACATCCAGTTCACATCCGAGATCTTTTCAACTTGAAATAGAATCATGGGGAATCCTTCTTGACATATCTCCAAAGATGGAGACAACTTTATACACGATATTCTTGCAAAATACCCGAATCCAAAAAGTTGGAAATCTTTCTAGACAATCTTCTTCCCAACTTTGGGTATCAAGTACAACTGCAAGGTCCTCTAACCTTTGATGATATGATTAAGCAAGCTGTGAGAATTGAGACATTTATGATCAAGAAAGGAGAATTGACCTTACACAAGGAAAATAAATAAGGGTCTTCCTCCTCAAGCGAAGATAAACCCAAATTTACCAACAAGAACCAGAATGTTGTGAATGATGGGGTTGTAGACAATGTGACTCCCAAGCCTTCAAAGGTTGCTTTTAATCTCACCACCACAATGCAAGCTTCCAAGGCCACTAAATAGGCTGTGGAAAAATCTAAACTGAGTACCTCATGATTTTTTGGATCAAAACCTTGGGCTCCTAGACCCAAGTGTGAATTCACTCCTTTAGGAGAACCTCTTCATGCGGTTTACAAGACTCTCTTGAACAACCATTTACTTACTCCACTAGATAATTCAAGACCTTATGATCTTCAACCAAGACCCTCTTGGTGGAATGAATCTACTTATTGTGATTTTCACCAAAAAAAAGGTCATAAAATGGCTACTTGTCTTAAATTGCGGCATAAAATCTAGGATCTCATCAATAGCGAGGTTATTGTTGTGGGAGGTCACAAAACAAACTCAGATGACCAAGCTTTTAAAGATCCATTTCCTCCTCATGGGAAAGGTGAGTCATCTAAAGGCAAAAATAGGGATGCCAAGGTCAACTATACATACGCCAATAACAACAATGTCATTAATATGGTTGAGCCTGTTGATACTGAATATTGTAATGTTTTCATTCTCAAGGGAAGGGAAGATACTCCCAAGCCCAAAACTCCTTTCATTTTGTGAGGTTCTATGTCTCATTCCCCTAAACAATAATAGTCTCAAGTTGGTGCAAACATTGTTACTCAATCTTATGCTAAGATCATCATCAAAGGCCCTAAGCCTTCTACATCTACACCGACACAACCTGTTGACAAAACTACTATTGGCTCTGCCAATAAGAATCCAAAATTGGGTTCCTCATTTAATGCTTCCAATTATATTATTCTAAAAAAATTACAATGTACTAATTCTCATATCACCATCTTTGAGCTGCTTAAAATCTCCCCTACTCACACGAAGATCCTTGACAAAGTCCTCACTGAGGCAAATGTCCCTAAAGATCTTAATCTTAACCGATTTCAATCCATGGTAGGTCACTTTACTTCCTCCCATTACTTGTCTTTCTCTAAGGAAGATGACCATTCATTGAGTCACCCACATAATAACCCCTTGCACATTGAAGTCATGATTGGTCTGAAGTGCATTCGTCATGTTCTCATAGACAATGGTGCTGCCCTCAACATTTTCTCTGCTAGCTTCCTTACTAGGTTAGGCTATGGAGAAGACTACATAGATGCTCGCAAAAATATTACTATTAAAGCATATGATGAAGAAGAATGAAAATCTAAGGGGCTTGTTGTGTTGCTAATTAGAGTTGTTCCTATTGAAAGAGATGTTACCTGTCAAGTGCTTGACATTCGTTTAGTGTATAATATTCTATTGGGAAGGACATGGATCCATGAAATGCAAGCTTTCCCTTCAACATACCATCAGTGCATTAAATTCCCATTCCAAGGTTCTAAAGTAACTATACCTGCTAATACATGCTATGATTGCAACACACTCACAAAATCTGCTGACATCCTTGTGCCCACCAATAGAGGTTCCATTGAGCTCTTCAAGACTAAACTCAAGGAAATAGAAAAGGGTCTAACACTCAAGGAAACTGACATGGGAAGATATCAGATTAAACCTGTGCTATATGTTACATCTCTATCTTTGTCTCCGTGTTCTTTTGGGAGACCTTATGAAAGCACTAAACCTTCTACAGTTCCTCCTCCAACAAAATATGGTGGTACCTTTGTACAAGCCATAGTACCATTAGAAGAAGAAGCTAAAAACAAGGCTATCAAAGCCTGGATCTATAAAGGAGAGGAAACTTTTGAATAAGCCACTCCACCTTATGACATAAATCCTGAATAGTATGGCAAAGGTCTAACTATTATGCAACACTTTGGGTACAAAGGAAGTGGTCCTATAGGTGCAAACCATAAAGGATTGATTGCACCACTTGAGGCTATTGGTCATGGGACACATGACTCTATAGGTACATGATTCAAGAAGATCACATTTAAACTAGGAATAAACCAATTTGTACCTCACCCAGATTAACAACCAACACTTGAAGATACATCTAACACTGAAGAGTCTGAAGATAGCTCGGTTGAAGACTACTTTCCTTATCCCATTCCTCCAAATCTAGCAACATTCATTGCTGAGCCAGATGACTTTATACCACGTGTTAGTATAGTCATGACTGGTAGCAATTCTGATAAACCACTCCAATTTCTCCATTAAACTATGAGTGGTGGAAAGAAATGCACACTTTCAATTTTGGTTATCAGGGTGATTTGTACATACCAACACACTTCCAAGAGCAGTTTGAATAGGAATTCTAGCCACTCCTCACTCAACAAGAAATAGAGGATGCTGCAAGCATTGATGAAGAACCTATGTCACAAGGTTCTTATCTCACCATAGCAGAAGTTTTAGGCAGAACTCACCCAAATTAGGGACAGAGGGTTGATTTAACTCATGTTCTTGATATGACACCTAGTGATGAAACATACTCCCATGAATATGAGTTCAACAACTTGTCATATGCCACCTCTGACAGAGATATAGATACAATTTGCATGCATGAAAACCTTCTTGACGTAGGTAAAGGGTCTAGTGTCAAGTTAAACAAGTCTGACTCCATATATGTTAATGTGTCGTCTACTATGGTCGCTAGGAATCAAAGGAATTTGACCACGCCTTTGGATGAGATCACTCTAGGTCTCAAATTTTTTGTCCATGCTTTCAATGATTATACCATGAATGCACTTGAACCTATGAATTTTCTTTCACTCTACTATCCTAAGCTTATAGATTGGAACTCTCCCTCCCCATCTAATGAAGTCCTTACATTCTAGAATGATTACGCTCCTGCCTGTGACCTCTATGAAATCGAACCTATAACATCCTCCACTAGTGAAGAGGGTGTCAACATGATCAAGGATGATATCAAGTATCTTAGTCACAAAATCAAAAGAAGAAAAAATAGGTGCTCTTACGGTGAAAACCATATTTCAATAATTGAGAGTATGATGATTTTCAATCCATGGTTGAATAACAAGGTCAATTTTACCACATATCTTGAAGAGACTATCCTTGAGGGTCACATTCACCCTCTTCATCCACCATTGGCTATTCATCTCATACATCTACTTTCTAATCCATCTGCAATGTCCTACATTGCTAGACATTGGGGAAAACCATTGTGATCTTTCTTGAGATCAAGTAATCTCTAAAAATCTAAAAATTGCAAAATCTCTAAAAATCTAAAAATCGTAAAAAGTCCTGAAAAAATGATCTTGGTGCAAACCTAGAAATAGGCACTTTTGATGCATCCACCAAAAACATTTAAAAAATAAAAAATCTCTATTGACTATCTTTCAATCAACAGGTATCGGGGAAATATAACCCTGATTCCTAAAGATTGAGCCTCATTTTGGGGACAGTCTTTTGAAAGGTGATAAACATTCTAGTATCTGGGCAATCTAACCCAAATTCCTGGGAGTCAACATGCTCTCAGTTACCTTAAAGACACCTACTTATATGGATTGAAAATGGTCATACTCTCGAGACAAACTTCCTGGTCTAGAGGAGCAGTCCTATTAATCTTCACATCAGTCACCAGTGGTTCTCATTGTGTCTTCCTATTGATGCCTAAATATTGCTACAATATTTCAACTTGAGAATATTTCTCACATCAGTCACCAGTGGATCTCACTACATCTGCCTACTGTCACCTTACTGAGGATATTTCTCGCACATATGTCTATATATGGACATCAATCCATTGGAATTGGAGTTTTAATCAATGCTTTATCTATTGATACTTAGTCTTGACGATCCTTTTCTTGAGTTTGTACATAGCTTTCGATCACTTTCATGACACTTTGGTTCCTTTGTGAACCCTATTGACTTGACATTGATTCAACGCCATACACATGTGGGCAACCAAATCTAGTTTGTCCTCACAACACACATCAAGTCAGTCATAGCTACTAGGACATGGGTCCCCAAATCTGATCACATCTTGAGTCGGTAATCTTCTCATTTCTGAAGGACAACTATCTACTGACACAAACAGGTGTTTTTCAACACCACCATAAACAGTGTTTTTCAACACCCCTATACACATACATATTCAAAAACTTTGAGACTAGCTAATCTATGATTAAATCTTTCTTTATATGTTGTATGTTCTCATTGATTTCATTGATATTTTCTTTGTCTACTACTTTTTGGTGTAGTCTTGATGATCTGACAATGTCAAATAAATGGGGTGTATGTGATAAGAGCTCCTGCACTAAGGTGGACAAGCCTCACATCCCTCAATCTTGTTTAATTTTACGCCATGGTAAGGTTGGTACTATCTCCTTGATTGTTATTGCTCTATTTTTTTATACATGATCACACTCATGGTTATCTTGGCTTTGAATGCCTCGATACTGGTGTCCTCTTACAACATCAACTAGAAATAATGTTAAAGTCATCTTGGCTTTTGTGTCTTGGTGCTTACATTTGTTTCCTACATTTTATCTGATGACAGTCATATTCATATCCTTATGGTTGCAATGGCACTAGTAAGTATTGTATCAACTCCGATGTTCCAAAATGATCAATGATGATGATTATATGACGGGTCTCACAACCATGTCCTAGGAATTGCATCTAGCATAGGATTGCATTTTCATTCTAGACTTGCATTGTGGCAGCAATTTTATGCTCACTTCATTGTGTTCTCCTGGATTTGTACATTGGGGAGTTCTTCTTCAGTGACCTGTCTTCACCACGACTACCCAAGTGTTTGATCCTTTCTCTCACTCTTCAATTCCAAATGCTTTGAACTGGACCCTAATTTTCAAAAGTTTTTCATTTTTAGGATTGAAATCAAAATCTGACACTCCTATACAGCTCAAAATTGCATTTTAAAATTTTTGGGACCGACGCGATCGAATACTTGTGCAGTCAACTTTCTAATGTTGCTTTCTTCTCAGAAACATATCTAATCAACATTTTCTCAAATCTTTGAATCTTTTCATCAAAAATCAACCTTGGTCAACCTGGATCTCGACATCACTCAAAATTGCTTTTGAACCTTCTAGATTCTTCCGTAATTTGTTCTTACTTCTTCTTGATCTTTGATTCAACATCTATATGTGATTTCTTTCTCGCAATTATCATTATGATGTGTCATCTTTCCATTCCGCTCCTGAGGGGGTAGGATGATTACATCATTAAATCACCTCAAATCTATTTTTATCAATCTGATCTAATTTTCAAAAATCCTCGTTGCTAGGGGTATCTCATCACTTGGGGCATGTTCAATTTTTGTACTTCATAGTCAAAACTAGATACTCCACAATCAATAAGGGCATCTTTGTTCCTTACATCTTGTCATCTATTAGGTATCTGAGCATTCTGACTTAGATCCCTGAGGATCAAGCTTCATTCTAGAGATGATTCTTGAAATCTCAATCTAACTAGTGTCTCAGCAATCTAACCTAGATATTGGGAGACTAAGTTTCATTCTGGAGATAGTCCTAAAGATCTCTATTGACTATCTTTTTTTTGGACAGGTATCGGGGCAATCTAACACTGACTCCTAAAGGTTGAGCCTCATTATGAGGATAGTCTTTTGAAAGATATCAATATATTAGGTATCTGAGCAATCTAACTTAGATCCCTAAGGATCAAGCTTCATTCCCGAGATGATTATCAAAATCTTAATCTATTAGGTATCAGGGAAATCTAACTTGGATCCCTAAGGATCAAGCTTTGTTTTGGAGATGATTATCAAAATCTCAATCTATTAGGTATGGGGCAATCTAACCCGGATCCCTAGGATCAAGCTTCATTCTAAAGATGACCCTTGAAAACCTTACTTGAGCGACGTCTTTGGAACCTAACCTAAACATCAGAGAGTCAAGCTCTATCCTGGAGATGGCTCTGAAATCTTCATCAATCGATCTTTGCATTATCAATTTTAGAAATCTATTCTTCTATGCTTCAAGAATCAGACTATTCTTTGAATCAATGTGCTACTCACACATCAATTCAAAGAGGGGCAAAATGTAACACCCCAAAATTGGCATCTTGCAACCCTAACCAATTTTGTTGCATTTTTCATTCTTCTAAATCATCAAAGTCCTATTGTACTAGGCAATTCTGAGTTTTGACTCACTCTACTCGACCTAAGTGTCAACTCTAGAAAATCCTAAATATGCATTATTCATAAATTATATTTAATTCCTAAAATATTGTGAGGCCTCACCCCAATACATCATAGCTTTACTGTTTGATCATACTTTGACACTTTATGTTTTGATACATTGATACACTTTTTGTTATCCCGACAGGGACTTGTTATATTATGATATGATGATGATTATATTTTGTGGATTACATTTTGACATAGATTAGACCTAGAATAGGTGGTTGACTTTGATTATATATGTTTAGATTAGTGAATTGATGAGAAGATGGAATTATGATTAGACTTGACTATTTTATGGATGTTATGTCATGGTGATTAAGGTATTCTTATGTTTTAAATATTTATGTATGAAAGTTTCAATTAGGGACTTAATTTTTCTTATTGATTAATGTTGTTAATTATGAATTGAAAATATATATTACATGCAATTTTATCATCTTGGACTACTAATGCTCAAAGTTTAGTGTGCAGGAAAGGGAACCATAGAATTTTTGGAGAATCAGGGCTAAACACATGTGAATTGAGTAAGCCAAGGTTTAATCCAATAAGGGGTTGAAACCTCATTGTAATGTGACCCTTGTTGTAAATGTAATCTGAATGTGTGTTAATAGTTTTAATTTATGTTGTTATTTAGACATGTCATTTGTGAATGTGATGTATATTTTATTTGGTGTCACTTGACACTTGTGTTGTCCATGTGGATAGTGACATGTCATTTAGGGCATGGGAAAGAATCACTTAACCTTATATGACATTATACTAATCACTTGCATATATAGATGCCTTATAGGGACCCTATCATGTTGGAACTCAGATTTGAACCTTAGGGGTACTTTAGAGGGATTAAAAGTGACCCTAGAGTGTATTTTTTGACCAAAATTAGATAACCCTAAAGGGGTACCTTGGGTTAGGGCTAGTTTTTACCTATGGGAGAAACCTAGGTCACCATTATGACTCTCCAAAATGCCCACTTTTTAAAAGTGGCGAAAATAGAGATGGTCTTATGCACCTAACTTATCCCACACTCCTTGCTAGCCTCACAATTAAGAGGGGAGACAAAAAGGCTAGTTGTCATATCTCATCATCGCTAGTTCTTGAGTACACTTTTGGAGGTCTTTTTAGAGGGTTTTAGGAGACTTAGTGGATGTTCACCCACTCTCTAATTTTAGAAACAATTAGAGTTTTGAAAGGAGGAAAGATAAGGATTTGGGCTCTTCTCAAGTTTTATTTTCTCATAACACAATTGAAAGGTTGGTTTCTATTGTCATGGAGTGCTTGATTTGTTGCAAGAAAATTTGATGTATTGTTTTATGAATATGAGATCTTGTATGAGATTAATGTATGTACTCTTATGTAGTGTTGTAGTATGTAAATTCTGTTATCATGTGTTGGGGAGGGAATGCCTTTAGATTTTTTTTGTATCACCTTTTATTTCTTAGAATTGGGAGTGTTGTTCATGGGAGTGAAGGCATTACTCACCCTTTGGGAAGGGAAGAAGTGGCCTTCAGTGAAGGGGTTAGTTGGGCTCTCCATTGTAGTAAGAGTCTCTTTTCTTAGAGAAGAGGGATAAATACATGGAGTATGGGCTCCATGAAGCCATGTTGGAAATATTGTATTTTGGCATAGAAATGGCCAATATGTAAATGGAAGCATTGTCAATATAGCCTTGGAGAGGCATGGAAAAATCTTGTCGAGAGATTTAGAAATTGTATTGGCATTCTCCTCCTTGGAAAAGCCCACCTTCACCCTTCTTCAATGGGTTTGTAAAACCCATTTGTGAAACCTTGAATGGGAGTTTTTTTTTGTCTTTGTACATGTAAAAGGTTGTGATAATTTTAGATGTGAAACCTTGTTTAGCCTTGGTTCTCTAAGCTCGTGGGTGGCCTCCTTGAGGCCTTGGTTGGGAGGTGAGCTTTCCATGGTTTCCCCTCTTGAAATTTGAAGGTTTTTAAAGTCACGAAAGAGTTGGAAGAAGCTTGAAAGAAATCCTTATTTGAGGGTACTTGTGTATAAGCAACTTCATATTTTTTGCATAGACACTCATTGTTTTGAAATTCATTTTGTTGATTATTTTAATGTTCAATTTTGAAGCTTCTCAAGCTAGATATGTGGAGATATCCTTCTTATGTAATGATCTATTAAAGTAAAACATGTTGCAAACCATTCTATCATTGTGTAAATCTATCATTTTGAAGATGTTGTAATGTAGATTATAAGATTATCATGTTGTAAAAGATTGGATCCTTAGTTCTTGAATATTGTATTTAAATTACTAAAAGAAGAGGAGTTAACCACCCATGAATAGAAGGATAAACAATATTGAAAGAGAAGAACTATATTGTAGTTTCATTCCCTTCAATCTTAAGACATTTTGCATCTTGAAAACCTCCTAGATTCAACTTTCTTCAATAGAAATCTACATTTTAATCTCAGCTCTTGAGGAGGAGAAATAACCTTGAAAATCAACAACAAATTTAATTAGCTAGCATGTCAACATAAAATTCAATAAATACTATTGGTCCCTCTTGTATATTATTTATTAAATCAATCCTAATATGCACTATGAACTTCTACAAAAAAATAAACTAAGCAAATCGAAATGTAAGAGCTTATAACAAAGCCCATAGCATTTTTCAGAATTAGAGCATAAAAAGCTCTCTGAAATTTGTATAGGAAAGGAAATATTCTCTTACCATAGAGAATATTCCTTTTCCAAATGGGCTTCCCTCTAATTAAATTTGAAATCATATCTCAGTAATTAAAAAATACAATTTAATCTTAATTACTAAGCTAAACTCACCTTTATTCTATTACCCCTCTCGTGGGTCCCACCTTGATGTCTCACATTTTTGCATAAACATTGTTGTGCTATGTTAAAATAAAATAAAAATTCAATCACCATGTAAAAGGGCTAAACTACTTGGAAGTGGTGCCACATTTCCCTTGCTGTCCACTTCCCCAAGCATTCTGACATGACCTTTTTCCAAAGTCAACTCCGTCCATCAGTTTCAAAATTTCTTTGGAGGATGAAGTACTTGGTTTGGTGGGCCCCCCTTGAGAACAATCCTTTTCCTTCAAACTTACACTTGCATCCTTATAGGAATTTGATCCCCTCCCCTTGCAAATTTGATTTGACTTTGTGGTAGGGGGATAATATATATTAATAAGTAATAAATTATTAAGTAATGCATTAGTAAGTTGTATGGTGGGCCTAGCATATGTCTTGTCACCCTATACTTCCTCCCATTTACAGATTTTGAAAACCATGCTATGTTTTGTTTGTAAATAAAGGGTTAGATTAATTGTTAGTGGGTAGTTAGGATTAGAAGTTAATGGAAGGTTAGATGTATAAGTTAGTAAGTTAGTTAGAGGTTAGTAGATAGTTAAGCTAGTTTATTAGGCCCTTCTTCATATTGGTTTTTAAAATTCTTTTTGGTAGCATTTCTTTGCACATTAAATTAACTTAATGGTGTAGTATGTAATATTAGGTATAAAACCTTAGTGTTTAATTTTAATTTTAATTTGGTATTAGAATCACTTAGTATATTAATCATGTCTTAGTTATAATTGATATTGGAATCTCTTTTGTCAATATAATAGTGCATTATTTTTAAATAGATACTTGCCCTTAGTTGTTTAGGTTACTTTAGCATGGAGAGTTTTTGTGGATTTAATAAATCAAAAATTTTGTCTATAGTATTGATTAGTCAATTAGAGAGGCAAATTGCTCAGTTGATTAAATTGTATAGTTAATATATAATTTTAATTTATTATCAAAATAAAAAGGGGCATTATATTGCTCTTGTATTCTAGGGATTGGGGTTATGCTTGATTGTAATTAAAGTCAATTTAAATGTTGAATTAGGAGATATTTTAAATGTCTAAATGAAAGGTTAATTTAAGGTCGTATGTTAGGATCTGATGGATTAGGAATGCATGTGTTTTATCATAGGAGAATAATTTTATTAATGATGTTTAGTAGGTTAGGAAGTTTGAATTGATCTTAGATTTGGAATTTTATTGATAGTTGTTGATATAGTGAAATTATTATTCAATTTTAATCTTGTCAATTGTTAAATGTTTCATGAATGATTGGGAGTAGAGTATGTATCTGACGGGACCTGAGCTAGTAGTTAATGTGAATTGAAACTAGACTTGAGCGAATTAGGTTGTAATCTAGGTGTATAGTTAAGTAAGCATTAGGGCAACCTTGACCTACCTATGCCCATAACCACTAACTACCATCATAATTCTAAGCAAAGAATCAGAGTTAGATCTACCTGAGTTGAGTATCCATATAACCCGAGGAACAAGTTGATACCCAATTCTGTATTAGTTTGTGGCTTGACCCTTATTTAGTCTACGTTTACACCTTGTAATTCAAAGGTTAACTCCTTTTTCTATCACCTTTCTAGCTCAACCATTAATAGTTGTACGTACTTATATGCTTTTTTTAAAAAAAATTGCACGTGTTTTGCCCCAGTTTTGGGCATGACATTTTGGTATCAGAGCCAAGGTTTCAACACAAGGAACCTAACCCATTATGTTTCAACTCACTCTAAACATAAATCATTGTATAGGATGTCTGCGGTCACTAGAGCTAATCGATGAGGTAGAGGTCATAGAGCTCCCTGTACAGGGGCAAGGCAGGAGGATCCACCTCCACCACCACCACCACCACCACCACCACCTCCGAACCCTAACTAGTATATTATGGATATTCTCCAAAATCTGATTAGGGTGATTTAGTAGAGACTACCACCCATAGTTTAGCAGCAGGCATGTTTTAGAGAATGAAAGAGCAGTTAGCAGAGAAAGTAGGAGTCCTCCACCCAGATCTGTTCAAGGTCATGATGATCAAGAGGGTGAGTCAGTTCATTGGGTGGTTATACCATGTGAGCATGATTTACATGCCAGGGAGAGACCCCCTAGAGATGTTAGAGATGAGATCTAAGAGTTATTACAACTTCATCCACCCTTACTTTTGGGATCCACTGATGGGTCAGTAGAAAAGGCCTGGTTACAGAGTTTATAGTGATGTTTTGGATTACACCCTTATGGGAGTAATATAAAAGCATGACTAGCAGTTCATCTCCTATTGGAGAAGGCTTCCACTTGGTGGTAGTAGGAGGTGTCCATTGGTGGAGTGAGTATTGACACACTCACTTGGGAGACTTTTGAGGCTCATTTCTATGAGAGATATCTCTTCAAGCATTTCAGACAGAGACAGATAGAGGAGTTCCATGATCTCCAGTAGAGAGGCCTCACAGTGAACCAGTATGAGAGTTGGTTTCTCAAGCTCCTTCCATATGTTGATTACATGAAGGATGAGAAACTACGTATTCACTGTTTTATTAAGGGACTTAATATGTCTCTTTAGAGCATAGTACAAGGAGATCTATACTAAATAGGAGTCTCAAGATCGGTCCTAGCACTAAAAATCCTCTTTCCAGCAGTCAGGATAGTAGAGGCTCTCTTGGAAAGGGAAATCGAATCACTTAGTAGGATCCTTTAAGGGTCAACAGTCTCAGCAGCAGAGATCCCAACAGGATTCTAGACAGAGGTAGTCATAGGGTTATTAGGGCTCTAAGTACAAGTAGTGGCAGTCTTAGGGCCCTAGATAGGATCATAGGACACAGACCCCTCAGACACAGTCAGCTAGGACTCAGCAGTCCTCTAGGGGTGGATACAGTAGTTCTAGCAGGACCAGAGGGTCATAGCAACCTAGGACAAAGGGAGTGCAGATTCAGTCTCATGGGCCATGTTACACTTGCAATGGTATGGGTCATTTAGCAAGAGAGTGACCATAGGGATAGTCAGCCAGTGGTTAGGGAGGGGCTACCTTAGAGCCTATAGTTGGAGATATGGGTAGATCCCATAAAGTTTTTGCAGTGGTTGATAACCACCAGGCCGAGCACTAGGCCACGGTCATTGAGGCTGCAGGTATGATTCAAGGTATCAATGTTTATATCTTATTTGATTTAGAAGACATAGACTCCTTTATATCTCCCTATGTAGTGGAGTGTTGCAGGCTGGTGGCAGTTAGATAGGATGTCAATTGGAAGGTTGAGTTAGCTTTGGGAGCTAGAGTCTTTGTTAGTTCCTTAGTTCATGGATGTCAGATTCAGATTGGAGAGCTTATCATGATGACTAATCTCCACATTACCCCTCTAGATTCTTATGATGTAGTCCTTAGCATGGATTGGCTATGTGCCCATAGTGCCAAGGTGGATTGTCATCAGAAGAGGGTTGAGTGTGTTGATGATCGTGGCACTTCTATGGTGGTATTTGGGGTACAAAGACCTGTATCCCTTCGCATTATTTCTTCTATGTAGCTTAGGCAGTGCATGCGGAAGGGATGTCAGTTATTTTCCATCACCATTAGTGATAGAGAGGAGGATTCAGGAGGGGATCCTTCACTCAAGGATTATCCTATTCTTTAGGAGTTTGCAAATATATTTCCTACCAAGCTACCTGGTATGCCCCCACCTAGGGTAGTTGATTTTCATATAGATCTTGTACCAGGAGCCGAGATATTATCTAGAGCACCCTACAAGATGACCACACGTGAGCTCAATGAGCTCAAGATTTAGTTAGAAGAGCTCTTGGAGAAAGGGCATGTCTGACCTAGTGTATCACCTTGGGGTGCACCTGTGATTTTTGTGAAGAAGAAGGATGGTTCACTTTGATTATGCATTGATTATCGAAAGCTAAATAAAGTAACAATTAAGAACCAATACCCACTCCCTAGGATCGATGATCTGTTTGATCAGTTGTAGGGTGCCTAAGTATTCTCAAAGATAGATCTAAAGTCGAGGTACCATCAGTTACAGATTATGGAAAGTGATATCCACAAGACTACTTTTCACATGAGGTATGGTCACTATGAGTTCACAATAGTGCCATTTGGCCTCACAAATGCTCTAGCTGTGTTCATGAGCCTCATGAATGGAGTATTTCATACATTTTTGGATAAATTTGTGATAATATTCCTCGATGATATTCTAATATATTCTCACAATGAGGAGGAGCATGAGGAGCATCTGAGATAGGTTCTGCAACATTTGAGAGAGAATCAGTTATATGGTAGCTTGTCAAAGTGTGCCTTCTTTAGACCCAACGTGCATTATCTTGGTCATGTTATATCTGGCAATGGGATCTCTGTAGACCCATCAAAGATTAGAGCTATTATGGATTGGTCAGCACCCACCAGTGTCACTGAGGTTAGGAGTTTTATGGGCTTAGTAGGATATTATAGACACTTCGTGGTAGGATTTTCTAGAGTGGCTCATCTTATCACCTCCCTTCAGAGAAAGGGGAAAAGGTATGAATGGACAGAGAAGTGTGAGAGAGATTTCAAAGAGCTCAAAGGAGCCCTCACTAGTGCACCAATTTTAGCAGTGTCAGATCCTTTGGTGAATTTTGTGGTATGTACTGATGCTTCATTGGATGGTTTAGGAGTAGTCCTTATGCAGGAGGGTCATCCTTTAGCTTTTGAGTCTAGGAAACTAAAGACTCATGAACTTAATTATCCTACTCATGACCTAGAACTTGCAGCGGTGGTTCATGATTTAGTGAGATGGTGACATTTCCTTCCAGGTCACTGATTTGAGCTTCATTCAGATCACTAGAGCCTATAGTATATCTTTTCATAGCCCAATGTCAATGCTAGGCAGAGGAGATGGATGGAGTTTTTGTGTGAGTATGATTTTTATGTTCATTACGTCAAGGGGAAAGAGAATGTAGTTGCAAATGCCTTGAGTAGGAGGCAACATGAGCTCTCATCTATGGCTTCTAGTAAAAAATTGAGGGACCACATTTTGCATCATTTGCTAGGGGATGGATTATATGTGGAGGTTTGTCAATTTATCCATTCTTAGAGATCCCTGGAGGGGAAATTTGTAGATTATTCCTTGGAGTTTGATAGACTTCTACGTCATAGGGGATGCATCTATGTACCTTCTATGGGTGACTTGCAGGAGTTTATTATACTTGAGGCTCACAAATCACCTTATGCAGCTCATCTAGGAGTTAAGAAATTGCATGTCGATATGAGACAGTTGTACCATTGGCCGGGCATGAGATTACAGATTGCCAGCATTGTTTCTAGATGTCTTGAGTGCCAGAGAGTGAAGGTAGAGCATGGTCATCTAGGTGGGATCTTGTAGCCACATGAGATTGGCGAGTGAAAGTGGGATACTATATCTATGGACTTCATTGTTGGTCTTCCTATGTCTTCTCACCACCATGATGCTATCTTGGTGACAATTGACACATTGACCAAGGTTTCCCACTTCTCACCCGTGCATACTACATTCATAGCATGAGACGTAACCCAAGTCTTTTTGTGGGATATTGTTAGACTTCATGGCATTCCCTGTAAGATCATCTCTGATAGAGACTCCTTGTTCACATCAACCTTTTGGAGAGAGTTACAGGTAGCATTGGGCACTAGGCTTAATTTTAGTACAACATATCACCCTGAGATAGATGGCCAGACCAAGAGGGTTAACTACATATTGGAGGAAATTTTAAACATGTATGTGATGGACCATCAGGTCAAGTGGGAGGAATACCTACATCTGGTCAAGTTTTCCTATAATAATGGGCATCATTCTTCTATAGGTATACACCATATCAGGCCTTGTACGGTAGACCATGTAGGATCCCACTGAGTTAGGACAAGATCGAGGATAGAGTATCTATTGGACCTTAGTTGGTCAAGGATATGGAACAACAGGTTGTCTTGATGAGACAATGCCTTAGGGAGGCTTAGGATAGACAGAAGAAGTATGTAGATGCAAAGAGGGTTGATCATGAGTATATGGTGGGAGATAGGGTCTTCTTGAGAGTGCGCCCGCATAAGATTTCAATCTATTTTGGAAAGGTCTCTAAGTTAGCGCCTCGCTTTGTTGGAATTTCAAGATATTGGAGAAGATAGGACCAGTTGCCTACCGTCTAGCATTGTCACCCATCCTGTCACGCATCCACGATATTTTTCATGTATCTGTGCTTCTGAACTATATTTATGATGAGTCTCACATTAGAGATTGGGATGCCTTGCAGGTGGAGTTTGATGGGCAGCTAGCACTGGAGCCCATTCGTATTATAGCCCGATGGATCCTTGCACTTTGAGGCCAAGAGCTGGACCAGGTTAGGGTCCAGTGGGATTGTTATAATCAAGTCATGGCTTCATGGGAGGATGTAGCACATATGAGATCTCAGTACCCATATCTTTTTGATGAACTCTAGGAGAAAGTTCATGCCTAGTGGGGGAGGATGTGAGGCCTCACACCCGATCCATCATAGCTTTAATGTTTGATCACACTTTGACACTTTATGTTTTGATACATTGATACACTTTTTGTTATCCCAACAGGGACTCGTGATATTATGATATGATGATAATTATATTGTGTGGATTACATTTTGACATGGATTAGACTTAGAACAAGTGGTTGACTTTGATTATATATGTTTAGATCAGTGAATTGATGAGAAGACAGAATTATGATTAGACTTGACTATTTTATGGATGTTATGTCATGGTGATTAAGGAATTCTTCTGCTTTAAACATTTATGTATGAAAGTTTCAATTAGGGACTTAATTCTACTTATTGATTAATGTTTTTAATTATGAATTGAAAATGTATATTACATGCGATTTTATCATCTTAGACTACTGATGCTAGAAGTTTAGTGTGCAGGAAAGGGAACCATAGAATTTTTACAGAATCAGGGCTAAAAACATGTGAATTGAGTAAGTCAAGGTTTAATCCAATATGGGGTGTAAACCTCATTGTAATGTGACCTTTGTTGTAAATTTAATCTCAATGTGTGTTAATAGTTTTAATTTATGTTGTTATTTGGACATGTCATTTGTGAATGTGATGTATATTTTGTTTGGTGTCACTTGGCACTTGTATTGTCCATGTGGATAGTGACATGTCATTTAGGGCTTGGGCAAGAATTACTTAATCTTATATGAAATTATATTAATCACTTGCATTTAGATGCCTTGTAGGGATCCTATCATGTTGGAACTTGGATTTGAATCTTAGGGGTACTTTGGAGGGATTAAAAGTGACCCTAGAGTGTATTTTTTGACCAAAATTAGTTAACCCTAAAGAGGTACCTTGGGTTAGGGCTAGTTTTTACCTATGGGAGAAACCTAGGTCACCATTATGACTCTCCAAAATGCTCACTTTTCAAAAGTGGCGAAAATAGAGATGGTCTTATGCACCTAACTTGTCCCACATTCTTTGCTAACCTCACAATTAAGAGGGGAGATGAAACAGCTAGTTGTCATATCTCATCATTGCTAGTTTTTGAGTGTACTTTTGGAGGTCTTTTTAGAAGGTTTTGAGAGACTAAGTGGGTGTTCACCCACTCTCTAATTTTAGAGACAATTAGGATTTTGAAAGGAGGAAAGATAAGGATTTGGGCTCTTCTCAAGTTTTATTTTCCCATAACACAATTGAAAGGTTGGTTTCTCTTGCCATGGAGTGATTTGTTGCAAGAAAATTTGATGTATTATTTATGAATATGAGATCTTGTATGAGATTCATGTATCTAATCTTGTGTAGTGTTGTAATATGTAAATTTTGTTATCATATGTTGGGGAGGGAATGCCTTTAGATTTTTTTTGTATCACCCTTTATTTCTTTGAATTGGGAGTGTTGTTCATGGGAGTGAAGGCATTACTCACCCTTTGTGAAGGGAAGAAGTGGCCTTAGGTGAAGGGGTTAGTTGGGCTCTCCATTGTAGTGAGAGTCTCTTCTCTTGGAGAAGAGGGATAAATTTATGGAGTATGGGCTCCATGAAGCCATGTTGAAAATATTGTATTTTGGCATAGAAATGGCCAATGTGTAAATGGAAGCATTGTCAATATAGCCTTGGAGAGGCATGGAAAACTCTTGTTGAAAGATTTGAAAATTTTATTGGAATTCTCCTCTTTGAAAAAGCCCACCTTCACCCTTCTTCAATGGGTTTGTAAAACCCATTTGTGAAACCTTGAATAGGAATTTATTGTTGTCTTTGTGCATGTAAAATGTTGTGAGAATTTTATATGTGAAACCTTGTTTAGCCTTGGTTCTCCAAGCTCGGGGGTGGCCTCCTTGAGACCTTGGTTGGGAGGTGAGCTTCCCATGGTTTCCCCTCTTGAAATTTTCAGGTTTTTGAAGTCATGAAAGAGGTGGAAGAAGCTTGAAAGAAATACCTATTTGACGGTACTTGTGTATAAGCAACTTTATTTTTTTTGCATAGACACTCATTATATTGAAATTCATTTTGTTGATTGTTGTAATGTTTAATTTTGAAGCTTGTCAAGCTAGATGTGGGGAGATATCTTTCTTATGTAATAATATATTAAAGTAAAATATGTTGTGAGCCATTCTAGCATTGTGTAAATCTATCATTTTGAAGATGTTGTAATGTAGATTATAAGATTATCATGTTGTAAAAGATTGGATCCTTAGTTCTTGAATATTGCATTTAAATTCTTAAAAAAAGAGGAGTTAACCACCCATGAATAGAAAGATAACCAAAATTGAAAGAGAAGAAAAATATTGTAGTTTCATTCCCTTCAATCTTAAGAAATTTTGCATCTTGAAAACCTCCTAGATTCAACTTTCTTCAATAGAAATCTGCATTTTAATCTCAGCTCTTGAGGAGGAGAAATAACCTTGAAAATCAACAACAAATTTAATTAGCTATCATGTCAACATGAAATTTATTAAATACTGTTGGTCCCTCTTGTATATTGTTCATTAAATCAATCCTAATATGCACTATAAACTTCTACAAAAACAAATAAACAAAGCAAATCAAAATGTAAGAGCTTATAACAAAGCCCATAGCATTTTCCAGAATTAGAACATAATAAGCTCTCTAGAATTTGTATGAGAAAGGAAATATTCTCTTACCATAGAGAATATTCCTTTTCCAAATGGGCTTCCCTCTAATAAAATTTGAAATCATATCTTAGTAATTAAAAAATGCAATTTAATCCTAATTACTAAGCTAAACTCACCTTGACTTTATTACCCCTCCCGTGGGTCCCACCTTGATGTCTCACATTTTTGCATAAACATTATTGTGCTATGTTAAAATCAAAAAAAATTCAATCACCATGTAAAAGGGCTAAACTACTTTCCCTTGCTATCCACTTCCCCAAGCATTCTGACATGACATTTTTCCAAATTCAACTCCCTCCATCATTTTCTTTCAAACTTACACTTGCATCCTTATAGGAATTCGATCCCCTCCCCTTGAAAATTTGATTTGACTTTGTGCTAGGGGGATAATATATATTAATAAGTAATAAAATATTAAGTAATGCATTAGTAGGTTGTATGGTGGGCCCAACATATGTCTTGTCACCCTATACTTCTCCCTATTTGTAGATTTTGAAAACCATGCTATATTTTGTTTATAAATATAGGGTTAGATTAATTGTTAGTGGGTAGTTAGGGTTAGAAGTTAATGAAAGGTTAGATGTATAAGTTAATAAGTTAGTTAGAAGTTAGTAGATAGTTAAGCTAGTTTATTAGGCCCTTCTTCATATTGGTTTTTAAAATTCTTTTTGGTAGCATTTCTTTGCACATTAAATTAACTTAATGGTGTAGTATGTAATATTAGGTATAAAATCTTAGTGTTCAATTTTAATTTTAATTTGGTATTAGAATCATTTAGTGTATTAATCATGTCTTAATTATAATTGATATTAGAATCTCTTTTGTCAATATAATAGCGCATTATTTTTAAATGGATACTTGCCCTTAGTTGTTTAGGTTACTTTATCATGGAGAGTTTTTGTAGATTTAATAAATCAAAATTTTTGTCTATAGTATTGATTAGTCAATTAGAGAGGCAAATTGCTCAGTTGACTAAATTGTATAGTTAATATATAATTTTAATTTATTATCAAAATAAAAAGGGGGATTATATTGCTCTTGTATTCTAGGGATTGGGCTTATGCTCGATTGTAATTAAAAGTAAATTTAAATGTTGAATTAGGAGATATTTCAAATGTCTAAATGAAAGGTTAATTTAAGGTCGTACGTTAGAAATTGATGAATTAAGAATGCATGTGTTTTATCATAGGAGAATAATTTTATTAATGATGTTTAGTAGGTTAGGAAGTTGAAATTGATCTTAGATTTGGAATTTTATTAATAGTTGTTGATATAGTAAAATTATTATTCAATTTCAATCTTGTCAGTTGTTAAATGTTTCATGAATGATTGGGAGTAGAGTATGTATCAGACGGGACCCTAGCTAGTAGTTAATGTTAATTGAAACTGGACTTGAGCAGATTAGGTTGTAATATAGGTGTATAGTTAAGTAAGCATTAGGGAAACCTTGACCTACCTATTCCCATAACCACTAACTACCATCATAATTTTAAGCAAGGAATCAGAGTTAGATCTACTTGAGTTGAGTATCCATATAACCCGAGGAATAAGTTGATACCCAATTCTGCATTAGTTTGTGGCTTGACCCTTATTCAGTCTGCGCTTACACCTTGTAATTTGAAGGTTAACTCCTTTTGCTATCACCTTTCCAACTCAACCATTGATAGTTGTATGTACTTATATGCTTTAAAAAAAAAAATGTGTGTGTGTTTTGCCCCAGTTTTGGGCATGAAAAATATCAATTAATTGGCTAAATTAACCTAATGATTGAATTAATTTAATTATAAAATCCTAGCACTTTAATTAAATTAAGTTCACCCCTTTTAGCTAAAATACATAAAAGGGAATTAAATAATATTTAATTATTATTAAATAAATATCCTTATTTCAATAATTGAATTTAATTATTCAAATAATTGAGAAAAACACATTTATGAGGTCATACTTTATTTATTTAATTAAATATTATCTCAAAAATCTTCTCTCCTATTTAGAAATAGAAACTTTGAATTAACTATGCTTTAAAGAGAAAGAAAACAGTTAAAAAAAAAAAAGTTAAAAATAAAGAGAAAATAGTTCATTATTTTCTTTTAAAGAAAGTTTGCTAATTTTAACTAGCTTTTCTATCTATTTTATTTCAAAAAGGAAACTTTCTATTCTGAGCAGACTCTTAGTCTATCAAAGAACTCCCATTCCTCATTCAAAGCCCCTGGAGAAAAATATGCATTGTTAGAATACTGAATTGTTGCTACATTTTATCATCTCATTTCTAGTTAAAAGATTTCATTTGCAATAGAATAATTTTAATTTCTTAGAATAACTGCATTGAAATCATATCTTAGATTAATCTTGCATCTTTCAATTCTTGGAATAATCTTGCATTTGCATTGCATTCATGGAGAAAAATCCTTCATTCTTAGATCGGTCTATGGTTGTGAGACTCTCATTCTGAGAGGTATTTTGAAACCCCATCTAGATAGAAGGCAACAGGTCGAATCATACAAGCATGCAGGATGAATAACTCATATTCACTTCTATACGTGGCTGATGAATAAGGACTATATTATAGTGTATAGTTGAATAACAAGGCCAATTTTACCACATATAATAGTATCTTGTTCTGAGGTCCTTCTTTGATGTATAAGCTATTGTTATCATTAGTTCTATGGAATCCAATACTTGTTAAGTAACCATGCAATTTTTCATAGCATGCTCTCAGAGTTTTATTTAGTCCATACAATGCTTTGTGTTGTTTACAAACCATATTCCTTTTGTTAGGATCTACAAAGCCTTTAGGTTGCTCAGTATAGACTTCCTCTTCAAGAATTCCATTTAAAAATGTAGATTTTACATCCATTTGATATACCTTGAATCCTTTATGTGCAACATATGCCAAAAGAGTTCTGACTCCTTCAAATATTGCAACAAGAGAAAAAGTTTCTCCATAATCAATACCCTCTTCTTGAGCATATCCTTTACATACTAATCTAGCTTTGTTTCTGAAAACTTGACCTTTCTCATTCATCTTGTTTCTGAAAGCCCACTTAGTACCAATCACATTCTTGTCTTTTGGTCTAGGTACAAGAGTCTAGGTTTTGTTCTTTTTTATCTACTCAATCTCTTCATTCATTGCTTCGATCCAACTTTCATCATCCAATGCATCTTTAACAGTTCTAGGTTCAATTTCACTAAGCAAACATCTACCTTTTATTTTTTTCCTTGTCATTACACCTTCTATCTGATCTCCAATTATTTTTTCAGGTGCATGATGCCTTCTGATGCAGAGATCAGGGTGGTGAACCATGAAACAACTCAAAATGAGCAAAAGTGTAAATGTGTTCCAAGTGACCCTTCTAGGTCCTGATATGCAAATTTCACAAATAGTCAACTTTAAGAGGTTTCAAGGCTTCAATAGGTTTTTTTTAGCATATATGACATGATCCAACCAATGCTTGTCAGTTTCAACACCTTTTAGGCCAAAATGTACAACGTAGCCAAATGTTGTCAATGCAAAATTGCACTCTGTGACAGCAGCAAGACAAAAAGGTGCATAAATTTTGTTTTTACCAAAAGACCCCTGGAATAAAACATAGTTTCAGACACTCCCTATCCTTGTACAACACATATATAAAAATTAGATATGCTTCCTTTGGAAAATGACAAAGTTTCTTCACAATGACCCTGTTTTCAATAATAGAAGTAATGGTGCATTTACAAAGAAACCTATAGAAGTACTTAAAGTATGAACTCCACAGCTTGCATAGGCTTCTTAAATGTCTTCAATTAGACAAATCCACACTCAATTTGACTCTATGGGTTTCCTAACCCCAAAAGCCCCAATTCACCC
>MU224834.1:628789-644087 GCA_018584345.1 Thuja plicata | reverse complement strand
TACCCAAAATGACCCTCAAATCCTAATCCATGCCCACATTTTCATTGTTGCAATATTGGATTAAAACATCACTTGTGCAATATTGTGACTTCTTATTTCATCAAATGCCATGATTGGCTTTAATAATTACCAATTGATGTTGGAAGGTGCTCCATGTCCCCTTGAATGTTCTGGACCTTTAGTGTACCTAAGAATAGCATATGATTCTCCTGCATCACCTTCTAACATATTTTGCAAGTGCGGGATCCTTCCTTTTTGATTCTGGGCTTGCTCCACTATGTTCACCATGTTCAAATATTTTGTTCTATTATTCTATCTGATACTCAGGTTCCTCTATTTGAGACTCAGGTGTATCTATCTATGACTGGGGTTCCTCTATCTATGACTCAGGTGCCTCTATTTGTGACTCATTTTCTTCAGTCTGAGACTCAGTTCCCTCTGTTTGTGACTCAGTTTCTTTAGTTAGCATCACTAGTTATACAGGTTACAAAATTTTTTGTGCTAATGAATTCAGTGGTTGACATTTCTATTGTTCAGTAACCATTGCCTGTGTCTTAGGTATAGTATCAGGTTCATAATACACAAAGTTTTTGTAGTCTTTAGTCTCTTTACTTCTCTATTCTTCATTTCTTTCTGTAAACTCATCGATCCTTACATGCACACTTTCTATGAATTTTTTAGTAGTAAGATTTAAACATTTATATGCTTTAGTTTTGCTAGAGTAGCCTAGGAATATACCTTCATCACCTTTTCCATTAAATTTTCCATTTCTTGCTTCCTTCAAGATGTAGAATTTACTTCCAAATATTTTGAAATAACAAACATTAGGTTTTTAGCCATACCATAATTCAAAATGTGTCTTCTTAGTACCTTTCTTTAGTTGAGCTAGGTTCAAGGTGTGAATTTCAATGTTGATGGCTTCCTTCTAGTATTTGGTAGCAACATTCTTTTCAATCATCAAGGTTCTTGCACAATCCATGATGGATTTGTTCCTTCTTTCTGCAATACCATTCTGTTGTGGTGTACCCAGGGCAGATACTGGTCTCTTGATTCCTCTTTCATTGCAGAATTCATCGAATTCATTAGAAATGAATTCTCCTCCTTTGTCAGCTCTTAGGCATTTAAATTTCTTTCCTGTTTCTTTTTCAACTCTGGCTAGGTACCATTTGAACTTTTGAAAAGCTTCTGATTTTTCTTTGAGAAACATAACAGTCATCATTCTGGAGTGGTCATCAACAAATAGAATGAAATACTTCTCACCTGTGTAACTTTTTATTCCAATTGGTCCACACAAATCATTATGTACCAATTCCAAGACTTCTTCTGTATTGTAGTTCTTTCTCTTGAAGCTTGTTTTGCCCATCTTCCCAATTTGACATTGTTTTCATATTTCTAGTTCAGGTTTCTTTAGAACATGAATACCTCTTACTCTTTTGTTCTTACTTATGTTGAACAGGTTATCAAAATTCACATGACACAACCTTTTATGCCATAACCAGCTTTCTTCTACTTGTGCAATAAAACATGAACTTTCATTGAGATCAAGATAAAATAGATTACCTTTTGTTTGCCTACCAGTTCCAACTAGGTTTCCTCTACCATCCTGGAGCTTTGCCTTACCATTCATGAATTCTACCTGGAAACCAATGTTATTCAGCTATGCCACACTTAGTAGATTATGCCTTAGTCCTTCAACCCAATAATCATTATCAAACTTTATTCCTTTAGTAAGAGAAATATAACCTTTACCTTTCACATAGAAGGGTTCACCATTCCCAAAACTAACACTCCCACCATCATAGTGCTCAAAATATTCAAATTTGGTTTTATCACTAGTAATGTGGTGAGAACAACCACTATCAATTATCCAAGTGTCATTATTACTAATATGAGAGTATAGTGCAGTCTTTTCATTATCTTCACTATCCGACTCATCCTTAATAGAAATTTAAACCATTTCATCTTCATCGCTATTAGAATCTTTAGCAATGGGTAAGTGTACAAACATGGGGGACCAAAAAGGGGGTATAAGATGCCACTTTTTTTCTGAACCAGAAAACTCTGAACTTCAATGAGAAATTGAGGATAGTTACACTCAAATTTTTAAAATGTGACAAAAACAAGAGTTGTTCTACTCCAAATCTAGTTTCTAAACTACTAACTTATTTTATAAATGGTGGAGATTAAGGCCCTCAAAAAGGGGGAGCACAAAAGTGGTCCTAATTTTTGTGAAAAATAACATAGAGTCTAGTGTGCTCCCCCTAAAATGTTAACTTTTAAAAAAAAAAATTAATCACTACGGTGAACAATTAGCTAACACCACCTGGTTTATCTTAGATTTTTCTACTAATTGTTTGATGAAAGTGTGATTTTTTGCCATTTTTCGAAGTGGACACATCCTGAAAATGTGAAACTTTTGTGTGCTCCCACTAGAAATCATTGAAAACTAATTGAAAATTAAAACTTCTTTTTTTTTTTAAGTGTGTAGAATGGAGTCTAGTTTCTGAAAATGTAATATTTTTCAAAATTTGATGAACAAGCCAAAATCTAAGCCCAAATGAATACACATTGATTTTTGACAAAAATCATACATACTTAGAAAAGAAATTAAAAATGAAAATTTGAACATAATGAGAATTAAAAATAAATTACATCGTTAGATAGCTATCATAAAGATATACAATATCATGTCTTTTGATTTTATCTTTATTGAACCACATCCAAACCTGACGGGGAGCACACAAGAAAAAAAGTTATTTTTTCTATGTTTGTTGGAAAATATGTTTCAAACCTATTTGAATCCTCGAGGCCTTTGGGTTGAAACTCCAAGGCAAATCCAAGCCTTAGGCTTGGTAAACATCAATTTCATTAAAAGGGTGTATGCCCTATACTCACTATAGGGCATACACCCTATATGGAATACGCACTATAGGGCGTACGACCTATCTTAGACACAAAATGACAAACATGTCATGAGACCCAGGGTAGTAAGAAACATCGCTTCACAAAGAATCTACATGCAATAATCATATTGTGCATACCAAAAATAAGTTATCCTGATACACATGCACACAAATTATAACAAGGTCTAGTAATGAGATTTGCACATGTGATATCCACTAGATTAATATATAATGTAAAACACTAGAGGTGAAACAATTATTCAATGATTGTTACAGATAATGCCAAATACTAGAAGTGAAACAAGATAATGTCAAATACTAGAAGGGAAACAAGTATTCAAACACTGTTGCATACCCCTCTCTCTCTCTCTCTCTCCCTCTCTCTGAATTCTACAAATATTCTTCAATAACTCCTTGGCTATTTGTCATTGTTTTCCATGACTTCATGTTGCAATCTTGCTTAGCTCTCTAGCTCTGAGTTAGAGAAAATAAAAAGAGAAAATTGGAAAAACATGTCATGAGACCTAGGGTAGTAAGAAAGGTCACTTCATAGAGAATCTACATATAATAATCATATCGTGCATACCAAAAATATTGTGTCAATTTAGGCTCAAATGCATTATACACCCCTTATGTAATTCAAAATCTTTGGGAATTCATAGAAAATAGAAGATTGATTTCCATCCAGTCCATGCCTAGTGCACCTATTGCTACCTGACAGATTATTACAGGGGCTTCCACCTATTATGAGATCAAAGCCTCCAATTGAGTTAATTATTTCATCAAGTCTTTCTACTGTTAGATTCACTTCCCCCACCTCAATTAGTTTCCCCTTTTGATATGATGTTTCCCACCAACATCTGAGAATAAGCCTATTTTGTTTGCAAATTTCTATAGATACAACATAATTGAGTAGAATACCCAAATGATGCAAAGAAACTTCTGCACGCCCAATTCCAAAGGATAGAGAAAGGACATTTATCCCCTTTGTACAAATAGGCTTCAAAAAATAAATGTGGTATCCTATCATTTCTACCTAGAAATAATTTCCAAGGGATCGTATACGCTCTATCCTGGAAGAATAGATACATGTGTGGCAAAGGTAAAATCTGACAATACTTTTGATATTTGGGAAATGCCTCTTCAATTGTCATTGGTGGCAAAGGTAAAATCTAAAAATGATTATCAATAGGAAGGTTATGCATATAGCTATGTTTTCTACTAGAAATTGAAAAGTACTTAGGATCTAGAAATTTTGGTTCAATGTTAAGGAGATATTGGGACATTTTTTCCCATACACCCCTTAGTGTATTAAACACATTTTCAAAATAAAAATAGGGGGGGTCCTTGCATAAAATTTTTAAGCTTCAGTCGTCGATCGACAGGGTGACTTGGAACTCCAAATCCAACCAATCCTTTAACATGGCATGGTAAATAAAAATTTATATCATCTTCTACAGAAAAATCTTTGAAAGATGTACTTCCTTCCAATTTTATCTTCTAAAATGGTTTCTTGTGATGGGTTTCATTGCGATTCTTTAGTCTTTTATTCAATCCTTGCAAAAGGAAAACTTGGTTAGCATGACTAATCAAATTGATGACCCTAGGATTATAATTGGTAATGGATTCTTCATTTTTTACCTCTCTCTCTCTCTCTTAAAAATTATGGACATTATCTTTCCTCTCTCTCTCTCTCTCAATCTTAAAAATTATGGACATTATCTCTCTCTCTCTCTCTCTCTCTCTCTCAATCTTAAAAATTATTGACATTCTCTCCCTCTCTCTCTCTCTCTCAATCTTAAAAATTATGGACATTCTCTCTCTCTTTCTCTCTCTCTCTCTCTAAAGGTGTAGGCACAACATCATGTCATGTTGAAGGTACACTATTATGTATGTCCGAAGGTGTAGGCACAACATCATTTCATGTTGAAGGAACACCATTAACATCTCAAGTTGGTGAGGATCTATCTTTCACATCTCAATTTGAAGGCACGCCAACTTTGATTGAAGGTAAACAATTGATACAAATTTTGTTGATGTTCATAATGTTGAGGCCACATAATAGTTGAAAACACCTCCTACAATAATTTACAGAAAACCAAAATATTTGATTGATATTGATACTAACATTTTGCAACAAATTCCTGACAAGATTCCCAAGCGTACTTGTCAAAGATATGCTATCCATATTTGGAGATTATTTTTTAAGAATTTAAATATGACAGGAAGATGTCAACTATTTGTTCAAATAATGAGAAATCTAAAATTTAGGCCCATCATGAAGATTCTTGGGCTAAGAATGATGGATGAGTCAAGTGAAAAATCCATTGTAAAGAATCTATTGACTGCATATGAGAGTGTGGGTTCTACATCACGCACAAAAGATAGTAATGTCACATGATGTGTACTTACATAAACAATAGTAAGCACTCAAATGAAGAAATCTTGACTCATTAGAAAGATAAGAAAATCATTGAAAATAAGTTGAAAGTCTCTAATGAGAGATGTGGGAAGGCGTCAAATACTGGAAGATCCAAATAACAATGAGTTATGGGCATTTTCTAGTAGACTACCATGGAAGGATAAATCGATTGTTGAAGCTTTAAAATCTATGATTGAAGAATTTTGGAAGAATAACACACGATTATCTCCCAATCAATGAGATGTTGTAAGAAGGAGGATTGGTAGTCAAACCCACATTACACATCCGAAACATTTTTTAGATTCAACTCAGACACAATTCTTTGCAAAATTTATACATACGTATCCTCAATTTAAAATTAGTCAAAGATATTTTGAAATGGCTAAACCTTTTTATGTGAAGATAAACCACACACACACAAATTGTTGTTGTAGGGTACATATTGAATTTTCTAACCATTTTTATGTTTATAAGCATATATGTGTAGATTGGTATTCTAACAATGTTTTGTAGGATTGTAACATAAATGACCCACCTACATATTCAAGGGAATTAATTACTACAATTTTATGTGAAAGAGAAGATGGTCAACAATTTTACAAGCTTGCATGATTTAATGGTACATGCATAGATTGTGGTGGTTTGCAACATTTTCCAATTTTTCAACATATGGAGAGTACACATCCAATTGGGAATGAAAAAGTGGATTTTGGAAAATATAAGACAGTCGCATATGCTCTAAAAGATGGAACGGAGGCTAAAAGATGTGATTTAGTAATTGAAAAGATTCTAGTGTATCATTTCATGAGTATTTTTTGTGACAAGATTGTGTATGAGTATGCAAGGCATACACATAGAGTTCGATGGTTGGATATGCAATTCAAGTTGTGCAAGGACACATTCCCACTTGATACCATTATTTTAGTTGTTGACTTCACAAAGAACTACACTCTAAAATCACAAAATGAGCTGCCAGCAAAGTGTTATAGCTCTCAACAAGTTGCTATATTTGTTCATATAGCATTTATGCAGTGACCTAACAATATAGAGGAGAACAAGAATATATTGAGGGAGTATCATTTTTACATCAACTATGATCGTTCACATTCTATAGAGTTTATACACTGTTACTTTCATCTATTTTATGGTGAATTGAGTAAAAAGAGCATATCATATTGTTGACACATCACATGGTCAGACAATTGTACATCACAATTCAAGAATTATTGGATGTTTTATTGGTTGAGAAGGATGCATACAAATAATGGTATTTAATATATGTGTAATTTCATAGAGGCCAGTCATAGAAAGGGAGAGCACAATGGTGCATGTGCATGTATAAAAAGGGCCACACTTAAACCATTTAAAAATATTGAAATGTTGTGGCATCGCACCGTCTCTACCAACAACTCTAGAATGTCGGGTGAATGCGAGAAATGACCCTATCATGGAGGTGAAGAGGTTTGAACATTGCTAACTGCTATGGAGCCAAGTATCCCTCAAGGTGCACTAGGAAACAAAATTTTTGATCTTCAAGAGTCCATATCTCAGAGCTCACATGGGGTATCTGTTAGGAATAAGGTTTCTCAACCTTGTATATTTCCTTACATTTGATATTTTCCAAATGTCAACACTTTGGACAATGTGTAAGTTAATCATGATTGAAACGGTTATGATGAATTCCTATGACGATCATTAATATTTGTGAGAGCTAATTGTGGAATTTTCGATGATGGTTGAAGACGTACAAGACATGTGGCAACTAATTAGTTGAGTACTATACACTCTTCTACAATCATGGAGTGGTAAAACCCTAAAATGGTTGCCTTTGGAAGTTTCCCTAAAAAGTGAAGCGCATGATATACATATTTTTTAGGGTTGCAAATCTGAGAGAAGTTAGTGTATTGTTGGAACATTTTTATGCTACTGAATTTGTCTTCAAGTGTTGATTATCTCCTAAAATAACTTGCATTGAAAGTGTATTGTAAACAGTATTAGTTTTGATTAATACATTGTGTAGGTTTTGGAGTGCTGGGGTTTTTTAACTAAAAGGTTTTTCCCAGGGTAAATCATTGTGTCATTCTCTTTTTTTTCTATGTATGCATGTTATTGTATTATCATTTTGTAATTGCTAAGGGTTAAATCTAAATGTACATGATCCCCTTCTCGGGAGTTTAGCGTAGGGAACTATTTTTCACACACTTAGTTTCCTTTTAGTTGGTATCAGAGCCTGGCCATTTTTGGTTCTATTTGTTAGGTTATGGGTTTTTTGAGCTAATCTCCAGTTAAGTGGGAGTATTGTTGTAGAGTATTCATAACCTTATTGTAGGAAGAGATGGCAGGTTCTTTATACAATAGAATAGAGGTGGAAAAGTTCAATGGAACAAACTTTGAGTTGTGGAAAGTCAAGATGGAAGACATGCTCGTAGACCATGATGTATGGGAGGTGGTTGATAATGATATCAAACTAGTAAAAATGCATCAAGAAGATTGGGATCTCAAGGATAAAAAATCTAAGGGTCTCATTAGACTCTGTTTAGCAGATTTTGTTCTCCTGAATGTTCTCGATGAGAAGACCGTAAACAAATTGTGGACACGGCTTGCATCTGTGTATCAGACCAAGTCCTTGGTGAACAAATTTTTCTTGAGAAATAAGTTGTATTCTCTAAGAATGGAGGAAGGAGGATCTATTGCAGATCACCTGAATGCATTTAACATGTTGATTGCACAGTTGACATCAATTAGTGTCAAGTTGGAGGAGGAGGATCGATGTATGACCCTGCTATGTTCCTTTACGGATTCATGGGACCATCTTGTGATGGCCCTAGGGAGTACTATTGTCAATTTCCAAATGGATGATGTGGTGTCTTCATTGTTATATTAAGAGATGCAAAGAAAGACTTCTGATTCAACCAAGGAAGCCCTTGTTATTCACGGTAGATCCAAAGACAGAGGAAAGAAAAATGACAATAAGTCTGAAAAGGGTAGATCCAAATCCCCTGGGAAATCTAAGATTCCTAGAAAGTCTAAGGTAACATGTTGGAACTGTGGTAAGATTGGGCACTTCCATAAGGACTATAAAGAGCCAAAGAAGAAGAAAAGCCCAGATTTAGATTCTGAAAAATCTCAAGAAGATGGCGATGCTTATTTCACATTCTTGGCCACTCATGCATCTAATGATGTGTGGCTAATTGAATCAGGTGCTTCTTTTCACATGACCTCTCATAAAATTTGGTTCTCAAAGTATGATGAATTTGATGGTGGAAAGGTGTACCTAGGTGATGATTCTCACCTAGAGATAGTTGGATGAGAAAGAGTCACTATCACATTCCCTAATGGATGAGTAAAGGGGATCAACGAGGTAATGCACATCCTGGGTTTGGCGTGAAACCTATTATCTATAAGTATGTTGAATGATGCATGTGTGCAAGTTGTTTTTTTGAAAGATGGATGCAAGATGATCAGAGGAGCTATAGTGCTAATGAAAGGTACTAGGAGAGGTACCCTATTTCAGTTGGATGCTTGCACTTCACAGTGCAATAGTTCTTATGTCTCAAGGAAGAGAGCAGCAGTCACTTCATCTCCACCATCTGAACCAATAGTGAAGAAGTTTGTCGTAATGGGTTTTGATGGTAGTGCAGCAAGTGTACCTAAGGGTGCTAACACTTTGGAAGGCAAACTTCCTACAGAAAATACAATGTTATGGAATATGAGATTTGGCCACATTGGTGAGAAGGGTCTCAGAACCCTAAAAAATAAAAACCTCATTGAGGGGTTAAATGATTGTAGTCTTGAGTTTGACTTCTGTGAACACTGTGTTTATGGTAAGCAAAATTGTGTTCAGTTTTACTCCAGTTCTCACAAGTCTTCTAGTATTTTAGATCTTATCCATTCAGATGTGTTTGGTCCTGTTAAAGTTCCTTCACTCTCCAAATATGTATATTTTGTATCGTTTATAGATGATTATAGAAGAAGGACATGGATTTATTTCCTTAAAAGCAAGACACAAGTTTTCAGTTGGTTCAAGGAATTTAAAGCTCTCGTAGAGAATCAGAATGGTAAAAGAATTATGTGTGTGAGAACTGACAATGGTGGTGAGTTTTGTTTGGCAGAGTTTGAAAAATTATGTAAAGAACAAGGGATGGAGAGGCATAAGACAACTCCTTATACCCCACAACAAAATGGAGTTGCAGAAAGAATGAACAAGACATTTATGGAGAAGGCTAGGAGTATGCTTAGTGGAGCTAGCCTCGAACAAAGGTTTTGGGATGAAGCTGTGGCCACTACTTGCTATCTAGTTAATAGATCTCCCACATCAGCTCTTGTTGGTAAGACACCTTTGGAGGTGTGGTATGGTAAGAAGCCTTCAATTAGACATCTTCATGTTTTTGGTTGTGAAGCTTATGTACATGTGCCTAAGGAGAGAAGATCTAAGTTGGAAAACAAGGCTGTAAAATGTATCTTCATCAGCTACAGTGTTGGTGTTAAAGGGTACAAGATTTGGGATCCTGTGATTAGCAAGGTGTTGTATAGCAGAAATGTTATTTTTAGAGAGCTAACACCTTCTCCTATTTTTCTACAGCTAGATTAAAAAGAAATGAAAGAAGATGTTGTTCAGTTGCCTCCTACCCCTGAGAAGACTGAATAGAGAGATCATGATGGATATGATGATGAGGAGAGATCTAGCAGCTCTAAAGAGGTAGAACAACCTCAACCTTAGCCCTTGAGGAGATCCACAAGAGAAAGAAAGCAGCCAGAGAGGTTTGGATTTTCTATGTTAGATTCCTGTTGTGCTTATGCCTTGATTACAAACACTGATGAACCTAGATCTGTGAAAGAGGATATAGGTATGAAATATGTAGGTTCCTAGATTGAGACCATGGATGATGAGATGGCTTCATTAGAGAAGAACAAAACTTGGGACCTAGTACCTTTGCCTAAAGGACGAAAACCTGTTGGAAGCAAATGGGTGTCTAAGAATAAATTATGTACATATGGCAGTGTTGAGAGGTATAAGACCAGATTGGTTGCAAAGGGTTATTCACAGGTGGAGGGAATTGATCATGGTGAAATATTTTCTCCTGTTGCAAATCTTACATCCATTAGATTTATGTTATCTCTAGCAGCATCGTATGATTTAGAGGTAGAACATATGGATGTGAAGACAACTTTCCTTCATGGTGATTTGGAGGAAGAGATCTATATGTCATAGCTTGAGCACTATATTCAAAAAGGTAAAGAGTCTTTGGTTTGTAGATAAAATAAGTCTTTGTATGGTTTGAAATAATCTCCTAGGATGTGGTACCTTAAATTTGATGCCTTTACGTTGTCGATTGGTTTTTTGAGATCAAAATAAGATCATTGTGTTTATTTCAAAGTTGACAATGATCACCTTCTTATTATTGCATCATATGTTGATGATATGTTGTTGATTGGGAAGGGTATGGGTATGATTTTTGATTTGAAGTCTCAGTTGTTAGCACAGTTTGAGATGAAAGATCTATTGGCAGCCAGGTATATTTTAGGTATGGAAATCAACAGAGATAGGTCTGACAGAAAACTTTGGTTGAGTCAGAGTAAGTATGTGAAGTCTATGTTGGACAAGTTTAACATGGCAGATTGTAGAGCATTGTGTGTTCCTGTTTCTATGGGAACAAAGTTATGTCAGGATGATTGTCCAAAATAGCCTAGTGAGGTGGAGGACATGAGAAAAGTACCTTATGCAAGTGCAATTGGAAGCCTTATGTATGCTATGGTCTGTACTAGACTAGACATTGCCCAAGCAATGGGAGTCCTGAGTCAGTTTATGGCTAAACCTAGATGGGTACATTGGGATGTAGTTAAGAGAGTGTTCAGATATTTAAAGGGTACATCAGAGTATTCTGTATGCTATCATGGAAATTATTCTGGAGCTCCGCAGTCAATTTGTATTCATGGGTTTGTGGATTCAAATTGGGTAGGTGACATTGACAACATGAGATCCACCAGTGCCTATGTGTTCACTATGTTTGGTGGTGCCATCAGCTGGATGAGTAAGAAAAAACTTGTGGTTTCTTTGTCCATGATAGAAGAAGAGTATATGGAAGCTACTCATGCTTGTAAGGAAGCCATTTGGCTTAAGATACTATGTTTGGATGTTGGTGTTGATGCAGGACAAATTATAGTTTGTTGTGATAGTCAGAGTGCTATTTGCCTTGTGAAGAATCCAAATTTCCATGGCAAAACCAAGCACATTGATGTGAGGTTTCACTTTGTGAGAGATATGGTAGAGGATGGAAAGGTAATTTTGGAGGTAGATACAGTAAAGAATGTTGTAGATGCATTGACAAAACCTATGGGCATAGAGAAGTTTAGATGTTGTTCGGAGTCTCTTGGCCTCTCGGCCTATAACATTTAAATCCTATTATTTCCTTTGGTTGTTACAAGATGTTTGACAAGTGGGAGAATTTTAGGAATAAGGTGTCTCAACCTTATATATTTCCTTACATTTGATATTTTACAAATTTCGGCACTTTGGACAATGTGTAAGGTAATCATGACTGAAACGGTTATGATAGATTCCTATGATGGTCATTAATATTTGTAAGAGCTAATTGTGGAAGTTTTGATGATGGGTGAAGACATGCAAGACATGTGGCAATTAATTAGTTGATTACTATACACTCTTCTGCAATTGTGAAATGGTAAAACCCTAATACGACTACCTTTGGAAGTTGCGCTAAAAAGTGAAGCGCATGATATAAGTGTTTTTTAGGGTTGTGAATCTGAGAGAAGTTAGTGTATTGTTGGAATGTTTTTATGCTTCTGAATTTGTCTTCAAATGTTGATTATCTCCTGAAAGAACTTGCATTGCAAATGTATTGTAAATAGTATTAGTTTTGATTAATACACTATGCAGGTTTTGGAGTGCTAGGGTTTTTTTTACCAAAAGGTTTTCCCTAGGGTAAATCATTGTGTCATTCTGATTTTTTTCTATGTATGCATGTTATTGTATTAACATTTTGTAATTGCTAAGGGTTAAATCAGAATGTTCATGATCCTCTTCTCAGGATTTTAGCATAGGGAACTATTTTCCACACACTTAATTTCCTTTCAGTATTTATGAGACGTCAAGTGCTACCAGACCATATCAGGGAGGCCTGTGATAATCTATCTTTGTTTTTGGAAATTCTCTTCCATTTTCATTTTCCCACCCAATCTCGGTTGATGCAAAAACTTCCAATGTTGTGCAGTTGAAAGCTAACATATTGCATATATTGAAAACCGCTTGTTGTGGCATCAAATCATCTCTTCCAAAAACTTTGGAATGTTGGGTGAATGCTAGGAATGACCCTGTAATGGAGGTGAAGAGGATCAAAAATTGCCGACTGCTATGGAGCCAAGTGTCCCTTAAGGTACACTAGGAAACAAAATTGTCAATATTTAGGAGTCTATTTCTCAGAGTTCCCAAGGGTTATGGATAATTTCTCAAGTGCTACAGGACCATGTCACAAAGGCCTACAATAAACTATCTCAAATTTTGGAGATTCATTTCCATTTTCATTTTCTGACCCAATCTCGGTTGATGCCAAAAATTGAAATGTTTCATAGTTGAAAGCTGACACATTTCATATCTTGAAAATCGCTTATCGTGGCATCAAACTATCTCCACCAATATCTCTAGAATGTTGGTTGAATGCTAGGAATGACCCTTTCATGGAGGTGAAGAGGCTCAACCGTTTCTGACCGCTATGGAGCCAAGTGTCCCTCAAGGTGCACCAGACAATAAATATGCCAATATTCAAGAGTTTGTTTCTCAAATTTTCTGAGGATTATTGATGATTCATCATGTGCTACAAGATCGTGTCATGGAGACCTACGATAACCTATCTCATATTTTTGATATTTGCTTCCATTTTCATTTTTCAACCCAATCTAGGTTGATGCAAAAACTTGCAATGTTGCACAGTTGAAAACTGACACATTGCATATCTTGAAGCCTGCTCATTGTGGCATAGAACCATCTCTACCAATAGCTCTAGAATGTCGGGTGAATTCTAGGAACAACCGTGTCATGGAGGCGAAGAGGCTTGAATGTTTCTGAACGTTGTAGAGCTAAGTGTCCCTCAAGGTGCAACAGGTACTAATACATTTAAGGTCAATTTTTGACCTTTTATTTCAACCAAGACATTTTTTTGGCTCTTTAGATTCATTTTTTTGTTTATGAATATGATTTGGTCAAAATTTCTTAAGTTTGAAGAAAAGGTTGATAATTCGACAAATGTGAATTATAAACAAAAAAAAGTGAAAACTAAAACTCATTTTTCATTGTATGTGAAGCATTCGCAGGTGGGAGGAGCTTGATTGTGCTTGATTACCGATATTTTTCTTTATCTGGTAAGCTGTTTTGTCAAATTATTTTCGCATTGGGTATTTCAAGTTGTTTTTATGCAATTTTAGATAGTTATTTTTAATTTGTCTATAGATTAGGGTTATTGTTTATTATTAATCCAATGAGGGATAACTTTATTCTTGGTTCATTGGTTCTTGATTTTGGTTATTGTGATTTGATGCAGTTGGAGATCGCATTCAAAATCATTATAAAACATTATAGGTTTTTAATATAATACAACAGTCCAATGTTCTTACCCTAAGACACGATGACACTACAAAAGAATATAGTGTGAGATGTTCTGGATATATCATTGCACTCATTCTCTCTAGAAATTAGGGATCTGACTCTCATTCACCTTGCATTCTACCGATTTTATTCCAGACTACTAGTCTTTGCTATATGTTCACAGTATGTAAATCTCTTGGTGTTTCTTTGTGATATAAATGTTTTTTTCAAATACTTAGAATGGTTTTGAATGGAACTCTTGGTATATCTATATGCACATTAGTGGTCAAATAATACAAGGTTTATCTTTTGCATTTTGTCCATAGAAGATTTCACGATCAGTGCTTGAAGATTGTGCAAAGACTAGTTGTTGTCTAATAAAATTTAGAATTTTGAAAACTTGGTGAATTATATAAACTCATTTTCATTATGTTTATTTTCTCCCTTTCCCTACTTATCCTTTTCTATTTTTAACGTCTACTTAGCTTAGGATTACCTCAGATTTATTTTATTTTTACCTTCAATAATGTATCTTTCCTTGCTTTAGAACATAACCGTTGGTGGATATTTTTGACAAAATAAATAAGTTGTAGAACACCTTAAATAAACAACTCAAATCATTTTTCTAAAACATCGCCAGCCCCTTGTAAGGACACTATTTCACTCACAGCTAACTTAACTAAGCATGCCTTCATGATTTTTTCAAGCCTGAGAAGGTTATTTTCCCCTTTCAAGACAAACAAATCATTTCATAAGTTGATGTGTCAAAATATATGTTAACAACTTCTTTGCAAGAATAAGTCTATCAAAATAAATTATCAAAATCACAATACTTCAAACAAACTATGTATGTGAGTTGTTTATCAATGTTAGCATTCCATGTTCATGGTATATTCTTTAAGTCATTAAAGATGATCAATTTTCAAATCATATGTCCCTTCCACCATAGATGCACATGGAAACACATCCTCTTTCATATTATCAATCAAAATGCATTCTTGACACTCATTTAATGAACTCTCCAACTAAACTATTTGTGAACATCATGATTGTCCATATTGTAACCATTTTTCATAGAGTAGAAAATTTCTCCCCATAGTCAATCCCTTCCCCCTAGGCATATAACTTCACTAAAATCCTAGTATTATTCTTTTCAATGATACCATTTACTTTGAGCATTATTTTAAATATGCATTTGCAACATATAGCCGACTTTCCAATTAAAACACCTATAAGAAAATGGATTCATTTCCCTTTAACACATCTACATACAGGCCACCCATTAGGAGAGTCAAGATCTAACTTTCAATCCTCCAAGGAATCCAACACATTAAGGAGTAATTTTTCCTCCTCCACTCAGGACTCTACAAGCCA
>MU224834.1:595931-621925 GCA_018584345.1 Thuja plicata | reverse complement strand
AGAAAACCTGATAAATGTAATTGTCCTTGCAAAAAGTGTAAGGGCTTAAAGAATCAAAGAATTCTAATCACAACAGCCGAGAGTCATTGTAGGCAACATGGTCACATTGAAGGGGGGAATGATTATCATCAATTGGTGAATGTAGATTTCCAACTTCCACCTTCACGTGGTTGGCCTTGTTAAGTAGAGAAAATTAAAGTATTCTCGAAACCAAGTGAAGCTCAAACTAACATACCTTCATTATTTAATCAATGCTAAGAGAAACATGGAAGATGTGTGATTACTGAGGGGGTTTTCATTGATTGAATACTGGGCAAGGAAGCATGTGTGGCACCATCAGGTTACCACACATTGCTACACCATATATTTGTGGCCCTTACCACAATCAAAGTCTCCCTCATAGTATTTTTTCATCAATAGATGTCTCCAATAAACAATTCAACTGCATGGGTATTTTTTCAAACATTTCACATGGTCCATCTCTATTTCCTTGATTGCTTGAAGGTTTTGGGAGGCAGATCTAACCAGCACGTTTACGACATGCCATGACAAAGGGCATAGAGTCTTTCAAGCTTTCTCTCCAAGACAGGGAGCATCCAGATGCTTTCATCACTTTTACCTTTGTTGCAAGTAGGTTCAATCTTCATATATGTGTGTTGGAGCTGAGACTTTTGAGTTGGAACCTTTCGGCTTTGAACTTTAAAGTCACAACCTCATAACCTCAGGGATCCACTTCAATCAAATTTGACTTGAATGTGTGGATCACCTCAGAACCATCTACAATGTATATAGGGCTAAGGAGGCACTTGCATTGGTTTTTCATGGTTTCCACCTAAACTCCACTCCCAATTGTCCAATCCATTTCATGGGTTCTCTTGGACTACAATCCAATATGGTATGAAAATATGATGCCTTCATGGTTGTGGTAAATGAAGTAGTGTTGTGAACACTTTTGCAATTCAAATAGTTCGTTAAATTATCAAATAATTTTGATAATAGCCCATAGGAATGTAAGGCAAGGAAGCTTACGAGAAAAAAACTAATCAATAAGTTAAAATATCTAACAACAAATCAAAATCTATTTTCAATATGCTCCTTTGAACAAAAGGAAAATTTTATTTACCATACATGATACAGGTGACAAAAAATGTATTTTAGTTTCAAAGTTTTCTCCATCTCTATTTCTTCATAAATATACAAATTGTAAGTAGTCATATCATGATTGACTATATTCTAGTTAGTAACAGATGTAAGGATTCTCATAACTGCTCAGTATGATAAAATTGGTAATTGCTCCAACATGGAGTGATCAATTCATGAGACTCACAAATGTTCCATGAGAAATAACCAAGAAATTCAAATAACCAAGACATTTTAACAAAACCTTGTGTTGGTAGACCTATGTTTACATTCTAGTATGATCTAGTAAGCATATTGGCTTGAGAGATTGGATTTTCTTTTTCTTCTAGTGTATTTGGTAACTAGTTTTTAATCAACTTAATGTACTCATGTAGTCATTTTAACATTTTATTTTTCTTTGAGCAGATTCCATGATCATCAAACTTGATTGGCTTGAGAGTAGGAGAAGGGGACCTTTTCCGTCCATTTATATATTTTTTTAGACCAATATATAGGCTAGACTGCTCTATATTATGGAATATAAAATAATATTTCTTTCTACTTACTCTATTCACTGCTAGAATACAATTAAGTTTGGAATTGGTAGACTTAAAATTGGGTGTCATTTTATGATTATTTCTTACTTAAAATTAGGTGTCATAATGTGATCTAATTTATGGATTAGATTATATGGCATGGCCTAGTCCACTTCTTTCTATTTTTCTATTCCAAGACCAACCTTGAACCAAAAGCTAGCATTTATCTTATTGACCTATGCTAAAAATATTGAATTGGACATATATTTTTAAACACACCTTTGTCATTAGTAATGATTAAGTATCAAGACCAAGTACTTTTAAGAATAACTCTAAAGTTATATCTAATTAAAGAGAATATGAAGTTATATCTCTACATCACACTTTATTTTGTATCACAACCCATTTACAGCTACAAGAAGACATAGGCACAATAAATTTTAAGGCTACAAGAGTGCAAGTCTAGGCTACACATCATGGACCGGGTCTCATGACATGACCCTATTTAAAAGATAATGCATGGTGCAGCCTTAGCCACACCATCAATAATATCTAATTATCTCTATCACATTCTTTTTTATTGTTGTTTGAGATCCATATCTAGATACTGATTGTGTACTGTAGCAAACCAACAATGTTAGCAACAAAATTCATTAGTGAAACTTCATTGTAAATGATCTAAGTGCTCTTATCTTTTTCTAGTTATTCATTTTCAACTCTTTTGATCAGGTTTGGTTTTATATTAATTGAATGAAAATTTTTATTAAATTTAAATTATATTGTGTAGGAGATAATGCATCCTAGGGTTTAGGGTTAGTCCTTTATTCATCCATATTTTTGTTAAATCATGATATTCGTACCCAACTTAGATATCATCCCTTGGTCATCCTTTTCATTTAAGATTATAGATATATTTAATCGTGCTTTCATTCCTACATCTTGGGATCTTCTAGCCTATAATTCATATATTATTTATTTCACTAGATTTCATTTATCATGGACTATCACAAGCTATTGTCCATGAGCAATGTGCATGCTTATCATGTCAGTATGAATGAGGCTATTTCCTATATAATTATTAGTGAGAACTTATTAACATGTTAACTTTACTTAAGATCATGTGTTAATTATCCTTTTATCCTAGGTGTCATCTTTACAAGTTAGTTATAATGGAACCATGTCTTATTATTTACTTTTCGTTATTTAGGTATTTTAGATTTGTGTCATGCATTTAATATTTGTATCAAAGGTAGTTGTCTCATTGCATAGGATTAATACATATGCCAACATCTTGTATGCTTCTACCTCATACCTTGCTCATGAATATTGTGTAGATTATTTAAAATATATTCTAACAAATGAATTTATTCCTTACAGGTGTTTGCTGATCAAAAAACAAGCTTGCATCCAATAGAAGTTCCTAGAAATTTGATTTGGAATTTGTGAAGATGCATAGTATACTTTAGTACATAAATTCCTAGTATATTTAGAGGTCAGTTTATTTTCATTTAAAACCTAATTTTCATATCTAATTTCTAATGTATTTCTGTACTACATGCTATCAGGTCTTCATGCAGAAGCAATCCAAAATTGTTTTTGGAAAGGTACAAATATTTTCACATCTTCACACACACAAATATATAACATTGGTGTTTTTCTGAATATTGAAAGAAAACTGAATTTGATTAATCCCCAAGGAACCTTGAACTTCAGATGTCATTAATTTGATGGTGGATCAGATACACCTATATAATCCAGTATGTGTTAATTACTTCACAAAAATAATACTAATTTCTACATCAAAATCCGGAGTAGATCAATGCTGAGGATGGTTTATATTTGTAAATATAGATTTCTCTCTTTGATTCCAATCTTGTATCCTTATCTGTTGAAGGGCATAACTTTGTAAAACTGATCATACCATAATTTTCCCAGAAACAAAAGGTCACATTAGAAAGCTCTAATATAAATCTAATCTTTGATTAGGAAGGTTTTACTACACCATTCCTTAATTCATGAATACAAATTCTAGTATAAATTTTACTGAATTTATTTATGTTTGCTTCTATAAATCAAGGTCTATACCCAAGAATAACTTTATAATAAAATTGGAAAACTTGCTTAAGTGATAGAAATGAAGATAATGGCCTTAAAATGGACAACTTAGAAATTAAACAAAATAACAAGATCCAACAATAACGTTGACACAAGATATTGTCTGAAGAAATCCTCTGGGTGTTAAAACACCTTCTTTGTTAATTACAAGGTTACATCCTATTTCATATCTCAGACTCTTTCTTCAGGGTTGGTATTTTCCAATGTTGGATAAACAAAGCATAGATCAATAAAATGATACTTTTTATGCATGCTTTCAGTAAGGACTGTAGAAGTAATTTGACAAGCTTAGTGAATTCAAAAGTGATGGTATTTATTCTATTTTGTAGACTTGAAGTTGAAATGGTGTGTACCTTGTGGACCAAATAGTGTTATCACTTTTCCTAGTGCACCTTGGTTGAAGCCATGGTATTGGTGGTCATGGCTTGTTCTACCTCTAGGGCTTTCTTGGCATGAGCAGAGGTTTCAAACAATAGGGTAAGGAAAGCTTGGCTGCCTGGCACAGTCAATTATCTCTGATCGAATGTGCATTTATCTAATATGAGCTATTTGTAGGTATGAATCAAAGATGCCTTTGATTCTCCTGGAATCACTCTTTTACATGGTCACCATGGCTTTGTCTATAATTTTTTTTAAGGGTTTCCATCCCTCTTTGTTGAAGCTTTGCCTCATGAAACCTGAGCAGGGTTTCCTACTCTACCCAAATTTTCTTAAGGTACTGGTTCTCACTTGTATGGTGGGAATTTATCTACTACCATTTTTCCTTGTTCCTAGAACAACTCACCCTGTAATGGGTTGGGGGCTTTACTTATTAGGCTCCATGTCTTTTGGGGTTGTTCTTAAAAATGCATTCTTAAGAAATAGCAGAGCAAAATTTAATAGATAGTTGCAAAAAGATGAAAAAAACCATATGCTTTAGAGGATAATGGAGAAGCTTTCTATTTCCAAGTTTGAAGAGGTGAATGGCAGTATTACACTTAGGACTTGAACTGGAAAGCTAGATTATTTTGTTTCTTCAAACCCTGTGAGAGATAATAAAAAGTTTATAAATCCTTTTCTGTCACATTATGCTCATAGGGGTTACCATTTGATTGGTTGTATATGTTTGAGCACAAGATGAGAGAAGATGATGATGGTGGTTTTTGCGAAGACAAGACCACTGGGGAATGGTTTGTAACTGCCTATTTTTATAATTTAAGGGTCATGACCAAGATTATTTCTTGCCTTTCAAAAATATGAAAAAAAAAGACACCATGGCATATTCCTCTGGAGAGTAATGTAAACAAGTTTGATGGCTATAAGGATCTGCCCTCCCTATATAGCTACCATGTATATCACTTAATAGAAAGACCCTCAATATTTATGTCAAGACTTTGAAGTTAGTACCTTCAGCAGGTTGAAACTTGTTGATACACAACTTGCAAGGTTTTATTTTCTACTTTAGAGACTGCTTAAGGTGCATCTGACACTATTGTTAATTGCTAAGAATGCAACATGAGCTCCCTAAAGCTATGGCAGTTTGATGCTTTTGTTAATGTCACTCTTTGGTTTGAACTAAAATTAACGACTGATATTTTGGGGTTTCAGTGGAAATTTCTTCTGCTTTCCAGACACAAGTTCTCCTTGTCTTGTAGATACATATGAGAACATTGATTTCAAACTTCCATATGTGAGCATGATCAAATGATCCTCACATTCTTTTCACAGTTCTCACCATCATGTCTGTATCATGATTTTTCTGAATAGCAATAGGCCCTGCCAAAATGCATCAAAGGTTTCTAATTTTGAAAGCTGATTTGATAGGTAGTTCCCCCAAATTTTATGCTCCTACAAGTCATTCAATACATTATTTTATCGTCACAATTTCTTCATATTTATCATTGAGACCTTTAATAAAGTTTTTGTCATTTTAATTTTATTTGTGACTTGATCATCTTGGCATGTTGCCATCATTTGGTGGTGCTCACAATTGTAACAAGATCCCACTGATCCACACTTCTAATTTTAAGCCTGTACACACTATTTATATGATTCCTTTATGCACAATTTTGTAATTATCATGCATGTCTAGAATTGAACAATTACTATTTTTTGAATTTTTCTTGTAGTTTTGATGTTAAATTCTTTCTAAGACTGGCATGAAAAGAAAATTGCTAAGAATTCTTAGACCATTTTCTATTTTGAGAGTCACATCTCAAGTATCTTTGATATAAATTACCTTGCTTACAGGGTTTCTAAAGAGTGAAAATGCATCATATCATACAGGCTATGCCAATATGCACAAGAAGCTATGTTCTAAACATTATTTGAAGCTTTTGTAATTTTTTTGAGGTTGGACAAGATCAAAAATTCCTTCAATTTCTCATGGGCTTTGAATAGATTTGAACCCTCTCCCTCCAAATGGAGAGAGAAATGACCTTGAGAGTAAGGAAAGACCAGGTATGCCCCCCACAAGATGAAGCCTCCCACACCCCCAACAAAGTTAACAAATAAGAATACTTCTTTACGTGAAGGTTTTGGTAAAAATATTGGCAACTTGCTTGGATGTTGAGCAATAGTAGACTGATGACTTGTCCATGAATCAGATCCCCAATGTAGTGTATTTGGATGTCAATATTATTGGTCCTTTGATGATGGATTAGGATACATGAGATTTGAGTAGCACATTGATTGTCTCAAAATATGATTTATGGTTGTTTAGATTGAATACCAAACTCAATGAGAAAATTTTGAAACCAAATAGCCTCAATTTTGGTACTCGGATTCAATAAAAGATGGACCAATAACAAATTTCTTGTTAGAGAGCAAGAGGAAATTTATTATTGGTCCATCTTCTATTGAAGCTGAGTACCAAAACTGAGGCTATTTGGTTTCAGAATTTGTTTTTTTTTAAATTAAATATTGGTCAAAATTTCAACATACCTTGGTTGAAACATTGACTTAGCCGGTTTACATTTTGACCATTTTGTGTTAGAAGTTTGCATCATGGGTTTGGCATCCTGGTTAGATGGGTCAAACATTTCAGCCACATTTGGTTGAAATATTTCCACCAAACTTGGTCGGATGGGTTGAACATTTTGACAAACATTTGTCAAAGTTTTGACAAATAATATGGACGTTTGAAGATGATAATTTTGACCAAGTTTGCATAGAAATTTTGACATTAACAAGGATGTGTCAATATTTCAACAATAAAAATACCAACAAAGCAATTTGTGGGTCTTTCGACCAAACTGGGTAGATAATTTGACCAATTTTCATCAAAAATAGGGGCCAATTCTACTAGTGAGGCAACAAAATTCTTGATATTTAGGATTCCATTTATTAGAGTTCCCAATTGATATTAATTATCCTTCAAGTGCTACAGGACCATGTTATGGAGACCTACAATAACCTATCTCAGATTTTAAAGATTTGCTTCCATTTTCATTTGTTGACCCAATCTCAGTTGATGTCAAAACTTGCAATGTTGCGCAATTCAAAGCTGACACATTGCATATCTTGAAAACCGCTCATCCTAGAATCTAACCATCTCTACCAATAGTTATAGGTTGTCATGTGAATGCTAGGAACAACCCTGTCATGGAGGCAAAGAGGCTCAAACATTGCCGACCACTATAGAGCCAAGTGTCCCTTAAGGTCCACCAAGAAATTTTTTTATCAATATTCAAGAGTTTTCTCTTATAGGACTATGGCACAGAGGCCAATGGTAACCTATCTCATATTTTGAGTATTTTCTTCTTTTTTCATTTTCTGACACAGTCTCGGTTGATGCCAAAATTTGCAATGTTGCGCAGTTGAAAGCTGAAACATTGCATATCTTGAAAACTCTTGTCATGGCATCAAAACATCTCAGCCAATAGCTCCAGAATGCCAATTGAATTCTAGAAATGACCCTATTATAGAGGTGGAGAGACTTGAACATTGTCGACCGCTATGGAGCCAAGTGTCGCTCAAGGTGCACCAGGCAACAAAATTTCCAATATTCAGGAGTCCATTTCTTAGAATTCCCAAGGGGTATCAACAAGATGTCAAGTGATACAAGACTGTGTCATGGAGGCCTATGATTACCTATCTCAGATTTTGGAGATTCACTTCCATTTTCATTTTTTGACCAATTCTCGGTTGATGCAAAAACTTGCAATGTTGCACAGTTGAAAGTTGAAACATTGCATATCTTGAAAATCGCTCATTGTGGCATCAAACCATCTCTGCCAACATCTCTGGAATGCCAGGTGAATTCTAGGAATAATTCTTTTACAGAGACAAAAAGGCTTGAACGTTGCCGACCGTTATGGAGCCAACTGTCCCTCAAGGTGTAACAGGAAACAAAATTGCCGATATTCAGGAGTGTGTTTCTCGCAGCTCCCAAGGTGTTTTTACAAGAAATCAGGTGCTAAAGGACCATGTCATGGAGGCCTATGATAACCTATCTCTTATTTTGGATATTCACTTCTATTTTCATTTCTAACCCAATCTCAGTTGATGCAAAAACTTATAATGTTGCGCGGTTGAAAGATGAAACATTGCATATCTTAAAAACCGCTCATTATGGCATTGAACCATCTCTGCCAACAACTCTAGAATATTAGTTGAATGCTAGGAATGACCCTATCATGGAGGCAAAGAGGCTCAAACATTGTCAATAAAAATGGAGCCAAGTGTCCCTTAAGGTTCTCGAGGCAACAGTTCTCAAGGAAACAAAATTATTGATATTTAGGAGACCATTTCTCAGAGGTCCCGAGGGGTATCAATAAGTTGTTGGTGCTACAAGACCGTGTTACAGAGGCCTAAAATAAACTATCTCTATTTTTGGAGATTCTATTTCATTTTCATTTGCTAACCCAATCTCGGTTAATGCCAAAACTTGTAATGTTGCACAGTCAAATTCTGACACATTGCATATCTTGAAAACCGCTCATTGTGGCATCAACCCATCTCTGCCAATAGCTTTGGAATGCTAGGTAAATTATAGGAATGACCCTATCATAGAGGTGAAGAGGCTTGAATTTTTTTGACTACTATGGAGCCAAGTGTCCCTCAAGGTGCACCTAGCAACAAAATTATTGATATTCAGGAGTCCATTTCTTGGAGCTCTCGAGGGATGTCAATAATCCCTTAATTGCTACAAGACCATTTAATGGAGGCCTTTGATAACCTATCTCAGTTTTTGGATATTTTCTTCTGTTTTCATTTGCCGACCCAATCTTGACTGATGCCAAAACTTGCAAAGTTGTGTAGTTGAATTCTGACACATTGTATATCTTGAAAACCACTTGTTGTGGCATCAAACCATCTCCAACAACAGCTCTAAAATTCTGGTTGAATGCTAGTAAAAACCCTTTCATGGAGGCAAAGATTCTTGAACGTTGCCAATCGCTATGGAGACAAGTGTCCCTCAAGGTGCACTAGGAAACAAAGTTGTCTATATTTAGGAGTTCATTTCCCAGAGATCCTAAGGGTTATCGACAAGCCATCAAGTTCTATAGGACCATGGCATAGAGGCCTACAATAACCTATCTCATATTTTGGAGATTCACTTCCATTTTCATTTTCTAACCCAATCTCGGTTAATGCCAAAACTTGCAATGTTGCACAATTGAAAGCTGAAACATTGCATATCTTGAAAACCTCTTGTCATGGCATCGAACCATCTCCACCAATAGCTCTGGAATGCCAAGTGAATTCTAGGAATGACCCTATCACGGAGACAAAGAGGCTTGAATGTTTCCTACTACTATGGAGCCAAGTGTCCCTCAAGGTGCACCAAGAAACAAAATTGTTGATATTTAGGAGTCTATTTCTTGGATCTCCCAAGGGGTATCAACAAGATATCAAGTGTCGTAGGACCATGTCACAGAGTTCTATGATAACCTATCACAGATTTTGTATATTTACTTCCATTCTCATTTTTCATCCCAATCTCAGTTGATGCAAAAACTTGCAATGTTGCGGAGTTGAAAGCTGAAACATTGTATATCTTGAAAACCATTCATCATGGCATCGAATCATCTCCACAAAAAACTCTATAATTCTAGTTGAATGTTAGGAATGACCCTTTCATGGAGCTGAAGAGGCTTGAACATTGTCGACCGCTATGGAGCCAAGTGTCCCTCAAGGTGCACTAGGAAAAAAAAATGCTGATATTCAAGAGTGTGTTTCTCGAAGCTCCTGAGGGTATCGATGAGCCGTCAAGTGATACATGATTATTTCATGGAGGCCTATGATAACCTATCTCACATTTTGGATATTCGCTTCCATTTTCATTTTTTGACCCAATCTTGGTTGATGCAAAAACTTGCAATGTTGCGTAGTTGAAAGCTGAAACATTGCATATCTTCAAAACTGCTCATTGTGATATTGAACCATCTCTACCAACAACTTTGGAATATTGGGTGAATTCTAGGAATGACCTTGTCATGGAGGTGAAGAGGCTAGAACATTGTCGACCGCTATGGAGTGAAGTGTCCCTTAAGGTGCACCAGGAAACAAAATTTTTGATATTCAGGAGTCCATTTCTCAGAGCTCTTAAGGGGTATCAAAAACCCGTTAGGTGATAAAGGACCATTTTAAAAAATCCTACAATAACCTATCTTGATTTTTTGAGATTCACTTTTGTTTTAATTTTCCAACCCAATCTCGGTTGATGCTAAAACTTTTAATGTTGAAGAGTTGAATGCTAACACATTGCATATCTTAAAAACTACTCATTGTGGCATCAAACTATCTTTTCTAATAGCTCTGGAATGCCAGGTGAATTTTAGGAATGACCCTATAATAGGGGCAAAGAGGCTCAAACATTTGCGACCGCTATGGAATGAAGTGTCCCTAAAGGTGCACTAGGCAACAAAATTACCGATATTAAGGAGTCCATTTATCAAAACTCCTAAGGAGTATCAACAAGTTGTTAGGTTCTATAGGACAATTTCATGGAGGCCTACAATAACCTATCTTGGTTTTTGGAGATTTGATTTCTTTTTCATTTTCTGACCCAATCTCGGTTGATGCCAAAACTTGCAATGTTGCGTAGTTGAATGTGGACACATTGCATATCTTGAAAACTGCTCATTGTGGCATCAAACCACCTCTTCCAATAGCTCCAAAATGCTAGGTGAATGCTATTAATGACCCTATAATGAAGGCAAAGAGGCTTGAACATTGCCGACTGCTATGGAGCCAAGTGTCCGTCAAGGTGCACCAGGCAACAAAATTGCTGATATTTAGAAGTTCATTTCTCGGAGCTCCCGAGGGGTATCAAAAATATGTCAAGTGTTATAGGACCATGTCATAGAGGCCTATAATAACCTATCTCAGATTTTGGATATTCACTTCCATTTTCATTTTCTGACCCAATCTTGGTTGATGCAAAAACTTGCAATGTTGTGCAGTTGAAAGCAGAAACATTGCCTATCTTGAAAACTGCTCATCTTGATATCAAGTTGTCTCCGCTAACACCTTCAATTTGATGTTTAAATCCCAGGAATAACCTTTTTTATGATTCACAACTCATTCAAACATTCAGGACCACAATGTACTGGTGCATCCCTTAATGTTCTTATAGTGCCCTAAATAGGTCTAGGTGGTCAAAATGCTCCAATAGGACTAAAATTGGGTAGGATTGATATTTGTTTATATTATATGAACTATTATCATTTCATTAGGGTGTTGAAATGAAAATTACGAGTCTAGGTTTATGAAATGAAACATGCATATTCTCATTAAGTATGAATCATTCAATAACAATATACATAGATACAAGTGCAAACATAAATATAAGACATAAGCAATTTACAAAGCATAAGACATCTACATAAACATAAATTAGTCTACATCAGTACACATGATATATTCATAGAGCATGAAGAAAAATATATATGTCCAATAATGTCATAGATCAAATATGTCCAATAAAGTTAAATTGGCATCGTGAAAGCCAAATGGATATAAAACATGTCACTTATACAATATACAAAAAATATTTCCTCTAATTCCATATTGGTGTACAATGATTATCCCTAATCTAGTCATTTCCCAGAAGGGGAAGAAAACAAATCTCGGGCTGTCTTCGATCATTGCGTCGATGGAGATGAAGTATTCTTCTGAGTGCGCTCACTAGTCCTCCTTCCTAGACTCTTCTACAGCTCGAGCTGATAAAATAACAAGTATAAAGATAAATAACTAGTATACATAGGAATTTAATTATAGGATGACATAAAATAGATTATTCTCTTACCGCTACCAAACAGTCGCTATGTACATCCATTGAAGGGGCACGCTGACGATCTAGAGTAATGAGTCCCTACAACAATGATCAAAATAATATTTAAAATACATACATGAATATCATTAAAAATTTCAATAAAAACTATCAAAATAACAATTCTAATTAAGTAATCTCTTTCATACCTCAGTCAATGCATCAAAATTAGCTATATCTGCAGCTACACCATGATTCAAACTATCACGAACAAAAGGAGGAGTCTCTGTTGTCATTAACTAAAAATGAAACAACAGGAGTATTATGTAGTTATCAAGAATACATATAATTTTTTACAACCCCACTAATTAATAGATGATACATCTCTGAAGGTGTCACCACATCCTTCAGTGTGCGGTGTCGATGTCATAGCTCCAGCATCAAACTAGTGCACATGTATGGTAATTTATAAGAAAACCATTAATATAAGAACAAACCACTGACTTGTTAATTATAATGCATTATTACATATATACCTATCTACTAAATGATGTCGTCACAAAGCCAAGTGAAGGAATGGGATCATTTCCATGACAACTTTGACTCTGGATTTTGATCATAATTTGTCTACTAATTTAGTTATTCATTCATTTATTAATTAAACATAACCAAGTAACTCAATTAACATGCAAATAAACATACCTCAACAAAATGTGAACGAGGCCCTTTGTTGTCTAAATTCAACATCGATGGTCCAGCAATGAACTAATATACATTCACAATAAGTTATGAGACAAACATCCATATAATTATAGAATAATCAAACATATACTTTAAAAAATATTTTATTCAATACATACTTTTGGATTTGATGACGTAGTGTATAAGGGTTATGGGGGATCATTTCCACCATACCGACACTCTTTCTCTAAATTTTCATCATAAACAATAGATACTATTTTAATTAAATTCATTCATTTTTAAAAATGAAATATGATCAGATAAATTTAATGAACTTGCAAATATTTACCTGTGTATCAATTCAAATGTTGCATTGAGAAAATCATCAGTCATCATTTCATCATTCTCTTCCTCTCTCTCAGCAGTACCAAATGTGCACAGGGGTCCATAATAATGAGAAAAATGACCCCTCGCAGACTGACCATGGTTACCCTCTACTAGAGGAGTGGCACACTGAATGAGAGTCTGTGTCAGAGCATTAATTATGCCTAGTTTGTCCACCTCCACATGTTCCTTCACATTGGAAGGAATACTAACATGATCCACCTGTGGCTTGCCACTGGGCAACCTAGGTGAATTAGGTTCACGATGTGCCATAGGTCTATCAAATGATGACCCCCCACCTCTACCCTGATACTCTAGAAAGTCAAAATAATTTGGCACTTCCTTCAGGACAAACTCATAATTGAGTTTCCTCAAGAAATAGATAGGAACCTCATGATTGTTACAGGGAGGGGAATCAAAGATCATCCACCATCTGTCCCAAAAGTTTGTTATTATATCTTTATTCAAGAACCAATGAATTGGGATCCTCCTTGTTGTAGGTTTAAGAGTTTCAATTTCCTCTGGCTTTTTAAAGAGTTTGCAAATGTCAGCTTTTGCGATTTCTTTCTTTTTTATGTCCTCATATGATAATTTATTTGCATAATATAGTTTTTGTTCTTCTCTTTTGTCATACCATAAATTTAGTTTCCCACTAACTGAACTTACATGGGTCAAGATTAATTCTAATGATTTTGAAAGCGTTGCCCTTCTAGGATTTGTACCAATAGAATATTTTAACCTCCTAATTAAAGATTCTATTTCTATTTTCCCTCTTTCTATTTGGTTTATCAATTTTTCATGTGTTCCAAGAGGAGGTTTCTTGATTGGTGAAGGTGGTTGGGGTTCATTTCTTGGTTATTTTCAACATCCATTTGTTCATGAGGAGAAGATGGAGGGTTTGGTTGAGGATTTTTCTGTGGGGAGATCATTCCTTCTTGGAAATTAAAATAAAATCTATTTTAAAAGTCTAATTAAACATAAAATTTAAGACAAGAAACTTTGACAATCAAATTTTATTGAAAACTAAAATTAAACCTAAATTTCAATGCAAATAACATACATGGTTGTAGAATCACTTACCTCTTCTTCCAGTTTGACCTTGATGACATCGTGGAGCCATTTCTTGCTTCATTTTGATGGATAAAAACCCATAATGAGTTGCATACACGTTGTTATGGAGAGTAAATCAGAAAGCCATGAGTTTGGGCAAAGAAAATGAGCCACAAAAGTGACTACCCAAACTTTATACAAAACATATTAGGGTGCACGCCCTATAGGGCACACGCCCCATGGTTTAAATTTCCCAAGCCATAGGGCAGCGCATGTTATATGGTGTGTGCCCTATGGCTTCGGTAATCCAAGCCATAGGGTATGCACCCTATAGGTCATGCGCCCTATGTGTGTATGGGGAGCAAAAAGGTATTTGGCACCTTTTTGGTCCCCCATCTTGGTGCTTATACACTAATATAACAATATTTCTTACCTTTGTCCTTGTAGCATTTGTATCTTTTGAAATATTTCTTTCCTTTATACTTTTTGAACTTTCTCTCACCTTTTTCTTCTTTGTTTGGATACTTAGCAGCAATGTGACCAACCTCATCACATGAAAAGAAAATCAATGGTATTCTTCCTTTGTATTGTCCTTTTCCTTTTGCAGCTCTCCTTGCAATTAATGCTTCAATGATTTCCAAATCTTCATCATCAGAATCATCATCACTATCATTGTCAATCTATTTTTCTCTCATCTTTCCAAGGTTTAATTTATCTTTGAATGCTAACTCAATATTGCTAGGATTAGGAGAATAATTGTCAAAGTTATCCAAATCAAAAGCTGATAATCTTCCTATCAATCCATCTAGAGTTATGTCATTACTGCATCTCATCTCTTGAATAGCTGAAACTTTAATTTCATAGATAGGAAGTAAAGTTATCAATACCTTGCAGACTAATGTTTTGTCTTCAATTGTTTCACTAGCAACTTTGATTGCACTAACACTTTTTTTTATTCTTTCACTGTACTTTGTAATGTTTTCTCCTTTCATTTTCATCATATCAAACTGACCTCTGAGAATTTCTACTTTGGCTCTCTTTAAATTTCCATCTCCTCCATAGATATCATGTAGTTTGTTCCACATATCAAAGGCAGTAGGGCAATCCTTGACGTCATCAAATATGGAATAGATGAAAGCAGAGGCTATATCAATCAACATTATTTTGTAGAGGCTATATTAATCATCATTATGTTATGATGCTTCATGTCCACCATCTGATCCATAGTCAAAGGTCTCGGTGCTTCTACATACCTATGATCCAAGAATTGCAATCCAGTATCTCCAATAGTAGATAGATATAGTCTCCTCAAATCTTGCCATGCAGCAAAGTTGTCCTTTTTGAGCTTAGGGATCTCCCTTCTATAAGACATCTCTGATCTTTAGCTTAGGCCTTTAAACCTTCCATGTAAGCACCAAAATATTTGATACCAATTGTTGGAAATGAGTTGAGTAACTGAGAGGGGAGGGGTGAATCAATTAGCACAAAAGCAAATCCAAGTCCCTTAGATGTCTTAAACAAGTTTAACATTGTTTCTCTATTAACATAGATATTTCATTGTCACTCGGTTAACATAGAAAATATTAAGATATAAAATATGATTATCCTTCAATAATTAATTACAGAAACATAAACCATAAAACAAATGAAATGTACATAGATAACACCAAGATTTAACATGGAAACCCAATATGGGAAAAACCACCAATAACAACTAGTCACTATTTTTCACTCTTATGAAGTGAGCCCTATTAGGATCCAACCCTGTTAAAGGTTATAATAACACACTGTTAGGTGTGACCCTGATAGAGGATTTAATCACCCTGTAAAGAGTGACCTTGTTAGAGGTCTTCAAACACTTCAATGTAGAAATGTCACCTTGTGAGAGGATTTATAAAAGATTGTTAAGTCTACTTAGTTAAAGATATTTTGATCATTGCTACAATTTTTAGAGAGTAATAATGGATTGACCTATTTTGATAAGCAATTGTCTTTGCTAATTTAGATCTATGCTCTAGCTTGATTACTTTCTCCTCATTGATTGGATATTCTGTCGTAGCCCTGTATGTTTTGTATTCAATCAAAATCCCATCTGATTTCGCCTTCACTCTTCATATCAAAAAATATATATCTTCACACACTTTTTTCATTTGATCCAAAGCTGAAGTTATATATATATATATATATATATATATATATATATATATATATATATTATAAGCCTTGTCAATTTGGCCTTGATATCCTTTCAAATAAATAATAAAACTCATGTTTTTCAGCTTCATACAATCAATTATCTATAAAATATAAACTATTTTTAGTCAGCTGACACTAACTGTTTAACTCGGTCAACACTGAAATACTTCAATGCTCGACCAACACTGTAATGCCCAAGTAAACTCGGTTAGAACTAGAAATCTCATTGGTCATCTTCAATTCCTGAGAGAGTTCAACAGACACTGACTGTACTCAGATAGGATTAGATATCTGTGTAAACATCACTATACTTGTGTAAACATCAATGAAAATACACAATTGAATAATTTTCAACGACAGGAAAGTAGTAAAACAAATTAAATTAGCGTGCTAATTTTTATATGTTTGATCTAGGCCTCATATACTATTGCCTAGGAATTTAGTTTATCTACTCCTTTGTAGTTGTTTCTTTTATGGTAGTTATAATTTCCATCTATTATTAGATAACCCTCAATAATATAGGGCTACCACCTCCTCTCAAGATAATTCATCCTCTTTTATCATTTAATTATTCAACTTATATCAATAGAGGCTATGGTCTTATAATATGGTATTAATTTTTTTTCAATTTATGAAAATTAGCTTGCAAATTCATTTTACATAATCAAATTACCCATAGGGAAACAAAATCCTGAATTATGAATACTTTTATGTAGTATTTATAGTTTTCTATAATGACTAGAATATAACATTGATGTACATAAATAAGAGTGGATTAGGGTTTTCTACACAAGGTTGAGAAACCCTTTCCCTGATGGATAGTTTCCCTAAAAATGTCATAGAAAATTTAACATTACCAATCTTAGTCTAGGCTAATCAAATAAGATAGATATAAATTGAGAAATTATTAGAATGATTGTCATAGATTGATAATGAAATATAGGAAATGAAACTAAATGAAATGGAAAAAGATACATCACTATAAGAAGGATAATATATATATATACACACACACACACACATAGATATATACACATATACACACATAGATATATATATATATATATATATATATATATATATATATATATAGCCCTAGAAAAAATATAAAGTTGATGTTACCATACAAAAGTATGAATCTTAAACACTAGAAAAATGATGATGTAAAGTGCAATGTCAAAATCTTAGCATAGTGCAAGATTGGATATATTCCACAAAAAAATGTTAAAGGAAAAATAACATTTCCTTGCTAAATATAAACTCTTCAAATAAGACGGATTTATTTATAATTTACACAGATAAATAAATGTCAACAATACAAGTGTGAATCTCAAAATCAAATTTTAAGTAAAAAATCATCAAAATGTGGATAACTACAACTGACTCGAAGATGGACATCACAAAATATATACTGATGTAGTAAAATCTATATATCTTGATATTTAAGTGAAAGATATTCTATTAACTCTATTGTATTTATTTCTTTTTTGTAGATCCACTTCTAATTTGTGGCTAAGGAAATAAATTGGGGTAAATTTGGGTAAATTTGCCTAGTTTTTTTCTATTTCAACATTTTCTATTGAGTGCCAAGGATTAGTCAGTTTAGAATAATATAGAGAAGATTTCTGAATTTCAACGATTGTATTCTTGTCATTAGTCATGTTTGATGTTTGAATGCAAGTGATATTGAATGCATGTTTGATGTTTGAATGCAAGTGATATTGAATGCATGTTTGATGTGAGAGAATACTAAATGAACAGACATTAAATTCCTTTAAATGCATACAAATTATAACTTGAATCACAAAATATATCTACCAGTTAGGTTGCGATGTAAAGAAAATGAGTAAGAGCTAATAAAATTTACAATTCAATTTTAAAATTCAGAGGGTCAAAACTATGGGTGCAAAATCACTCACTTGACCATGGCATAAACCAAAAATTAAAATTTAATAAAATCATTGTAGAAACAAAAGTATCTAGGAGTGGTTAGAGAAATGATCAAGAGAGACAAGTCTTCAAGCATGTAGATACATTTAATGGGTGTACTCAAGGTTAATATATTGTGTCAAGGTTAAAATTGTCAATTACAATGACAATGCTAGAATTGGATACTTACATGCTTTAAAATTTGAATAGACCAATTTTATGATACTCTGATGGTGATGATGCTCGGCTATAATTTTCTTGTGTTTCTGATTTCTTAGTGGTTTCCTTCATAAACCACATCCACTAATTAAAGGCATTTACTCATAATCTTTTATGGTTGTCAGAGTCTGATCTTTCTAATCATTCTTTGTGCACAAACATAATAAATTCTTGAAGCATCCATATTGACTCTTCAAAATGACAATGTCTTGCATACTATGCATTCGATCTAATTGTTGCATTATTTTTTTATATATGGTACATGAAGTATACTTTTCTTATGTTTCTGGTTACAAGAATTCACTCAAAGTCTTTTATGGTTGTCAGAGTCTTGTAGGAATTCGTATTGATCTTTCTAATCATTTTTTTCGTACAAAAGAAATAAATTTCTGAAGCATCCATATTGACTCTTCTAAATGAAAAATTCTTGCATGATATACATTTGATCTAGATTATTGCATATATTGATCTAAATTGTAGCATATTTGATCTATGACACATCAAGTTTACTTTTGAGGAACCTACCTAAATGAAAGGTTTCTATTGGTTGTGTTCAAAACTGTTATGCTACAAAAAGAAACCAATATATCTTAAGACTGAGGTTAGAAGTAGTTAGCTCCAAGTATGAAAGCTTTGTAAGATAACTGGACCCACTATAGGGTCAAGACTTCCCTCTGCACTTCTGGCTCTGTAAAACCATGACGAATACACCTAATCCAGACTAAACTCAATTCTTTACAACACCTTTTACTTCTGGATTTGAACAACATATAGATGGTAAGTAAGTACTAAATGCCAACCTAGAACTCATTGAATCTCCACTACCATGGGTGGGATAAGAAGAACAACAACTATAAAAGTAAATAATTTTGATGATGAGTTTGATTAAATTTAGGGACAGAATATAGCCAAACCATTCAGATATGTATCTCAATATAAATACTAATTATAGATCAGTGCCTTATCCATTGGGCTAGATCCAAAATACAATACTGAAGCTGAAAAAACCTTATTGGCAAAGATTTAAAGCCATAAACATAAGAACTCTCAGATCACACACTACAAGATCCTTAAATAGATATATAGGCTGAATCAATGTAATATCCAAAGCATTAATTTGATCCAAGACCAAAGACTTATGAAATACACAAATGCATAAGCAAGACTTATACAATAAGCCAAAAAACTTACAACTCAATAGATAACACAAAGGAGAGACTTAAATATGATGGAACTTATATTAAGTATGATGAAACTAGTTCCTAAATCAGTATGCCAAGGAAATATGAAATATAAAATATGCAAAAGATCATAAGCTTTCTTTTCTATATCAACATAATCTGAAATACATATACTATATCCTAGACTAGAAACAAGTATAAGCCCAATGCTTTCTACTTTCCCAATTTTTTTCTAAATGGTCTTGAATATTGTTTTATAGGAACACGAATGCTACAAGATTTAGACCATTTATGGTTAGGGTTTACAACCAATTAATGCAAGAATTTAATTTTGATATTAAGTTGAAAACCTATCTCTTTTGTTCAATTTGTGCAATTAGATGGGAAATCAATTTGTCCTAATCCATGGATGTGAGCGTAGTACCTTAAGGTCAAAGAATCCCTAAAGCATGACTCTGGAAGTAGCTCTCATAAATGCAGAAATGACCATGTGGCTCAGTATGCACTTATCCTCTCATTATAAAACTTTTTCTATCAACTATGGACTTGAATGCACCTTGACATATCAAATTTCAATTCTTTTGGTCTTCAATAGTTGTACAGAGTCGATCCATAAGATCAAATCACAACATTTATGTCTTTGAGATCAGATATTTTTTGACTACCATGAAAAAACTCTTTGAAAATATTTAAATATTTTAAATTTGGTTATAACGGTGACAGGTGACATGGACTAAAATCTAGACGCTCAAGATTGAGCCCTATCTTCAGTTTAAAACATAACCGTTGGATCTTTTAAGCCACCTAGGATTAAAATCAGATCAGACACATGTCATTGTGACTTGATGGCTTAATCATTAGACCTTGTGCATCTTCCCTTTAAGTCATCAATCCTGCCTTGAGATATATTCAAACTTGTCTATACTTTAACTTATCTTCATCCTTTGTCACGAACCTGGACCCACCATCTCCCAGATGTCACTAAGACTTAATGGCTTATACATTAGATACTAATCATTTCATCCTCAAGTCATTAATTCGATCATCGACTCAAACCTCAGATTCTTTCCTTTTAATTAATTCCTTATGACTTCACCAAGACCCACTAGGACACGTGACGTCATGACTTAATGGCTTAATTGTTAGATTTCACACATGTACGATTTAAGTCTTTGAGTCTATTATTGGATCTATTAAAACTTGTCAGCATTTTAATCTTCGGTTAACTTTATGCAAGTGGAACCCATGTCATCAAGAGGACAGATGTCACCACCACTTAATGGCTTGATAGATAGATGAACTACATCTTGAGTTTAAGCCATTACATTGTATGTCTGATCAAAAATAAATTGTATACACTTTATCATAGCCTTTAACATATGTTGGACCCACCAAAGATACTTGGCACTTAGGCTTAATGGCTTAATGGATTAATGGCTAGATCTTGCACAACTTGGCTTTAAGTCATTAATCCAACCATTGAATCCTTCTGAAGGCAAACTACCTTTAACCTTTGAGCTCTGTAGAGACCCGGTCCCACCATCTACCACTTGTCAGATAGGCCTGATGCCTTGATAGATAGATTTAATGCATCTTTAGATGAAGGAATCAGGCCCACCGTAGGATCAAGAAAGACATGCTTGACAAATGTAAAATGTAAAGTATTAAAGTTTACGGGGTTGGACTTAGGGAAAATTAAAGTGAACCCTGTACGACTTAGGAAACATGAAACCTAAGGGTTTTAAGTAATAAAGTTACCCCACTTGAAAACAACTTAGAAAAGATGATGTAAGAAACTTATGTTACTAAAAAGTAACTTGATGTTATAACAGCTCTTAAGGTTTTAGGGTTTAAGAAATATTTTCACCAATGGTTATAATTTTGAAATTATGGCTTTAGGCCAAAGACCTAATAAAATTTGTAGAGAATAGAGGAAAAATCATGGAGCTATGAAATTTTTTACAAGTGCTAATAGTGGCTCTGTCTGGGGATGTATGCCTCTCACAGGCATAGAAAGGATTCAATATTACTGGGAGAAGAAGACTAGTGGACATAGAAAGAAACTAACCTAAGAAAAGAAAACATAGAAAGAAAATATGTAAATACTTGCAGCAGAAAAAAAAACTCAGCTCTACCATGTATTCACTGATCTGAAGGAGTCAGATCAGTCCTAATGGTTTGAAACCATCACAAAATTTATGATCTAGTCTTCCCCTATCATAAACAAAATTTCCTCCTCCTTGTTCTGAAAATAAATAGAAATAACCACCTTCATCTATCTAATTGATTACCAAATACCATTTTCTCATTAGAAATAAAATCAACATAGTCATCATTAGATCTTAGAAGAAAATCAGTCAGATCCTAAAACTAGAAAACATGTGGCACATGCATGGATTAGGTAAAATTGATTTCTGATCTAATTGCACAGATTGAATAAAAGAGATAGGTTTTCAACTTAACATCAAAATTGAATGCTTGCATTAATTGGTTGTAAACTCTAAACCTAAATGGTCTGAAGCTTGTAGCATTCATGTTCCTATAAAAGAATATTCAAGACCATTTAGTAAGGGCTAGAGAATTGGGAAAGTAAAAAGCATTAGGCTTATACTTGTTTCTAGTCTAGGATATAGTATATGTATTTTAGATTATGTTGAGATAGAATAGAAAGATTATGATCTTTTTTCGTATTGTCATTTTTCATATTTTCTTTCTATACTAGTTCAAGAACTATTTTTATCATACTTAATATAAGTTCCATTAGATTTAAGTCTCTCCTTTGTGTTATCTATTGAGTTGTACATTTTCTGGCTTACTTTATAAGTCTTTCTTATGCATATGTGTATTTCATAAGTCTTTGGTCTTGGATAAAATTAATGCTTTGGATATTACATTGATTCAGCCTAGATATCTATTTAAGGATCTTGTAGTGTGTGATCTGAGAGTTCTTATGTTTATGGCTTTGAATCTTTTCCAATACGGTGTTTCAGCTTCAGTATTGTATTTAGGATCTAGCCCAATGGATAAGGCACTAATCTAGAATTAGTATTTCTATTAAGATACATATTTGAATGGTTTGGCTATATTCTATCCCTAAATTTAATCAAACTCATGATCAAAATTCTTTACTTTTACAGTTGTTCTTATTATCCCACCCATGGTAGTGCAGAGTCAATGAATGCTAGGTTGGCATTTAGTACTTACTTACCATCTATCTATTGTTCAGATCTAGAAGTAAAAGGTGTTGTAAATAATTGAGTTTAGTCTGGATTAGGTGTACCTTCCTTGACTTTGTAGAGTTAGAAGTGCAGAGGGAAGTATTGACCCTATAGTTGTTCCAGTTATCTTACAGATCTTTCATACTTGGAGATAACCTGATGTAGGAGCATCCTAGGATTCTTGGCAATCCTTCACAACCAAAAAGATGTTTTCTTTTGTTCTTTAGTTTTTTCCTGTTGCTCGGGTTCTATTTCTCATGCATGCTTCTTTGGTCACTGTGATGTTTCTGTGATCACCGATGTGTTCTCGTTGCTGTGATGGTGTTTTGTTCACCGATGGGTTTTGGTTGTTGTGATGGTGTTGTGTTCACCAACAGGTTTTGGTTGTTGTGATGGTGATGTGTTCACTGATGGGTTTCAGTTTCTATGGTGGTTCTGTGTTCACCGACGAGTTTACTGATGCTCAGTTATGTCTTACCAAAAGTTACTGATTTTTGGTGTTCATCTGCCCAAGATGCTTATTTGTAAGTTGGATCTTTGGCTGACTTCTTCATTTAATTCTGATAGCTTCATTAATTTGGTATCTCTCCTTGGGATTTATGTGGACCTAAATCTAGGTCTCCCTTATGTATTTGAGTGTCGACTTCTTTGGTGGACTCTTGTATATATTTGTTTCATTGTTCTTAATTTAGGAGAAGTTTTTGGGGTGTTATGGAGGAGAAGCACATAAGTTGAAGGATTATAAGCTATTGTAGATAGTTGTAAGTGGGTAGATAGAGATTGCAAATTGCTTGGTGGCTTGGGAGCACAAGTTTAGATCTGGTTTCTTCCACTTAGGTATAGGATAGATAGTTGGATCCTGTGAGATCTTATTAAATTGTTGATGGAATTGGTCCTAACTGGGAAGGCCCTATAGCCCGTCATGTTGTATGTAATTTGATTATTTGAGATAATATAAAATTGATATTGATATATCTTGAGTTGTGTATTATTTCATTGTGTTATTCTGGTGTTTCTGCAAGTTTGCACAGTCCATTCTTGGATCCTGTAACCTTGACTGCATCAAGCAGTATAAGAGTGAAGGTTGATCTGGTTCATTGCTTAGGGTTTTTGAAAATCTAGAGAGATGCCTCCAATAAGATTGGACCCTAGAGAGATTGTAAATCTTTTTGAAAAGGTGGAAGCAAGGATGACTAAAAGATTTAGATCTGAGATGGTGGCAATGAAGAATGAAATCATAGAAGGTATCATAAATATTGGATTATATAGAGGTCCTAGAAAAGATGATTGCTATGAAGAAGCTGCTGAAGATTTTGAAACTCCTAGATCTAGTGGAGATGACAGAACTAATCGGATGGAGAGATCTTGATGAGGAAGACATGGTTGGTTGCAGAGGTCTGAAGCTCAATTGAATACAAGCTATCAAATGGAGGTGTATAATTTATTAGGTACATTGAAACCCAAGGACCTGATTGATTAGATTGGTGAGTTGGAAGACTACTTTGAGTTGGAAGACATTGAAGATCCTCTTAGAGTAAGGCTAGCATAGACTAAGTTGAAAGGGCATGATGCTCTTTGGTGGAAATAATTGCAGAGGGATCAAGAAGAAGAAGGTGAGATGAAGATCAATTGGTGGAGGTTGATGGTGGAAAGGCTCAAAGCTAAGTTCATTCCTGCTAACTATGAACTTGAATTTTTCAAGAAATTGCAAAATCTGAAATAGAAGGAGATGACTATGGAAGATTATACTGAGGAGTTCTAGAAGTTGACAATTTGTTCGGGGCATAGAGAAATTTCTGAGGAAAAGGTGGCAAGGTATGTTAATGGTTTGAGATTCAATATCCAAGATGAGATTGGTATGTTGAAGCTTGAATCTATGGATGATGCTTATCAATATGCACTGAAGGTAGAAGATAAGTTGAAAAGAAGACATTATGATAATTCCTGAGGGAAGGAGAAGCAAGAGAAGTCTGTGAAAGATAAACTGAAATTTGAAGATGAACCAAAACTTGTTGAACCAAGGAGAAGAATAGGTAGAGGTATATTCAGTGATACTTGTTACAACTATGGAGAAGAAGGACATTGGTCATTCGAATCTCCCCATGCAGATAAGAAGGTTGGTTGTCACTACAATGTTGTGGTGAATGAAGTTGCTGAGAATGAACCTGACGCGGAGGGAATGAATCTTTTTCTTAGGAGAACATTGTTGTTCTCAAAGCAAGTTGATTCTTATCAAAGAATAAATTTGTTCAGAACCATATGTAAGTGCAAGGATAAGGTATGTAATGTCATAATTGATGGTGGTAGTTGTGAGAACTTTGTTTCAGAAGAGATAGTTAGTAAATTGAATTTGGAAAGGAGGAAGCATCCTAATCCTTATCAGATTAGTTGGATAGAAGATGTGTTTAAGGTTCGGGTTGAAGAACAATGCCTTGTTAATTTTAAGATTGGATCTTACTATGGTGAGATATTATGTGATGTAATACCTATGGATTCTTGTCACTTTCTACTCAATAGACCTTGGGAGTATGACAGACATGTTATGTTTGATGGTCGTGCAAACACGTATGTGGTGAGGCAGGGAGAATCCAAGCATAAACTAATACCTTTGCAAGTAGTGTATGTGTTAATTTTGGCCTTGTTAATCAACCACACACTTCAACATAGTCCTTCTTCACCGAGTACAAACAAGACTAAATATGAGTTATTCATCCTGCCTGCCTACGTGATTCGACCTGTTGCCTTCTATCTAGATGGGGTTTTTGAAATTGCTCTCAGAACGAGAGTCTCACAACCATGGACCAATCTAAGAATAAAGGATTTATCATGATAAATGCAATACAATGCAAGATTATACTAAGAATTGAAATATGAAAGATTAAGCTAAGACATGATTTCAATGCAATTTAGTCTAGAAATTGAAACTATCTTATTTGCAATATGAAATTATTCTATATGATATTAAGAAAATGAGACAATAATTCAGTATTCTAACAATGCAAAAGTGAGTAAAGTTTTTCAGGGGGTTTGAATGAAGAATGGGAGTTCTTTTATAGACTCTGAGAGAATCAGAATAGAAACTTTCCTATTTTGAAATAAAACAAATAGAAAAGCCAATTAAAAACAGAAAGCTTTATTGAAAAGAATTCAATAAATTGTTTTCTTCCTG
>MU224834.1:546701-563318 GCA_018584345.1 Thuja plicata | reverse complement strand
TATATATAGTTGTTAGTTTTAATATTTAGATTTAATTGATAGTATTTTGTTTGATTTTGCATGTTGTTTTAATTTAGTTTGATGTAGTTTGTCTTTCAATAGTTAGATTAAAATATTAGATTTATTGTTAAAATATTCCACACTTTTTATTTTAATATCATGCATGTAGGATACCTACAAGATGGGTTTGTTAAAAAGGCTTCACATACATTTCAGCAAATGTCATTGACAAGCACAAAACTAGTCTCCACAACCTGTACAAAATCAAATTCTTTGGAGTGAGGAAAAGTCATCCATCATAGAAGAATCTTTTCAAATGTTGTGGTTTCAAGTGCGCTCGCAGACATGCATGCAAAGTGTCAAAGCATATATACTGCTCAACAATTGTTTGATAGAATTTTGCAAAGAGGTGGTCTCATGGATTGCAATGACTACAGGACATACGTAAAATGGTTTTTCTAAAAACTCCCAAGAAACTACTAAGAAAATGTCATTGGCATGTGTAAATCCTGACTCCACAACATTTGCATGCATCCTCCTAGCATGTGACAAAAATGGGAACTTTGGTGAAAGGAATGAACATGCATCAAAGCATTATTGAAAATGGTTTTTTGTGCAATGATAAAAGTTCCCAGATAGACATGTACAAGAAATGTGGAGGCATATAAAAATAATATAGTTTGCTAAAATTCCTCAACAAATTGTGGTCTCATAGATAGTAGTTATTGCATGCACAATATATATTTGTCCAGAAAGCCTTAGAAAGATTTAGACCAATATTTATAAGTTTTTTATACAGTACACATCACTGGCCATATATAAACATATGGGATATTTGTCAACTCAATTTTTTTATAAGTATCATGGCATTGACTTGGTTGAGTCTAGAACAAATGATTAGAGAAAGTGAAGATTGGATTTTTTTAGTTTTGGAATTGTTAAATAGTTTTTGTTCAAAAGAAATTGAAAATAGATGATTATTTTATATGTAATAATAAAATATGTGTATATTTCATAGCAGTTTTGGAAACTTAAAAGAATGTCATACTGTTTCTAAATCTTAAACGCAAAAATATAATGTTTCTAAATTTAAAAAAAAAAATCAAAATTACATACATCAACAAATATTTCAAAACTTACATATGACTTTTAATTTTCAATCTAGACATAAAAATATAATATTTCTAAATTTTAAGAATGATAAAAATATACTATTTCTAAATATTAAAAATAAAAAATGTGAGTATTGTTTATAAATCTTTATATAAAACTAAAAGTACAATGTTTCTAAATTACCATTCAAAATATCATATATACTTAGCAGTTTATTATATATTTCTCAATTTTAGCTATAAAAATGCAATGTTTCCAAATTTAAAAATTCAAAGTTATGTACAAAATAAATAATTTTTAATATATACAAATATTAAGTATTTAAATTAATGTCTAATTTATCATATAGATGCAATTTTCCATTTATATCTTATTTATCTCTTAGTTGAGTTATACAAATACTGTAAAAATATATATTTAATTTTTAATATATAAAAATATTTATTATTTAAATTAATTTATAATTTATTATATAGATGTAATTTCTAAATCTATATATTTTTTGATTTCATATCCTATTTATCTCTTAGTTGAGTTTGAATTGTTTTAGTTCAAACTCTAACCCTAATGCTAACCCTAACCATGTTATTAATTGTAACCCTAAATGTTAGCCTTCACCATAATCCTAAACATTATGTAAACTCTAATTCTAACCCTAACCCTAACCCTAACTATAACATTAAGTATGATACTAATCCTAACTCTAAACCCTACATCCCCATAGTTAACAATGACCATAATCTTACTCTAACCCTAGCCCTAATACTAACCATAACCCTAACCCTAACCCCTTACCCTAACCCTAACCCTAACCCTAAATATAACACTAACTATGATACTAATCCTAACTCTAAACCCTACATCCTAACCCTAACCATGACCCTAATCTTACCCTAACCTTAACCCTAACTACAATATTTAACCTGACCACTATCCTAACACTAACCTTAACCGTAACAATAGCACTAACCTTAACAGTAATAGGAGAACTAACCCTAACTGCAATAACCTTAACTGTAACAATATCACTAACCTTAACCATAATAGTAGCACTAACTCTAACAATAATCTTAAATAACCCTAGCACTAACCCTAATACATCCTAACCCTAACACCCTAACATGGTTATAAGTATATATAACCCTAACACTAACCCCAACCTTAATACATCCTAATCGTAAAAATCACCATAACCATAACTCTAACCCTAATTGTAATTGTAAAATTCACACTAACCCTAACCCTAACTCTAACTCATAACTGTACATCCTAACCATAAAAATCACCCTAACCCTAATCTTAACTCTAACCCTAACCCTAACATTAACCCTAACTCTAACCCTAACCCAAACCCATAACCGTACATCCTAACCATAAAAATCACCCTAACCCTAACTCTAACCCAAAACCATAACCGTACATCCTAACCGTAAAAATCATCATAACTGTAACTTTAACCCTAACCCTAACCCTAACTATAAAATTCATACTAACCCTAACTCTAACCCTAACCCAAACCCATAACCATACATCTTAACCATAAAAATCACCCTAACTCTAACCCTAAACCTGACCCTTACTCTAACCCTAACTCTAACCCTAACCCTAACCCTAACTCTAGCCCTATCCCAAACCCATAAACGTACATCCTAACTATAAAATTATCCTAACCCTAACCCTAACCCTAACCCAAAACTATAACCGTACTTCCTAACCATAAAACCATTGTAATCATAACTCTAACCCTAACCCTAACCCTATCTCTAGCCCTAAACCTAACTCTAACCCTAACCCAAACCCATAATTATCCATCCTAACTATAGAAATCACCCTATCCCTAATCCTAACCCTAACCCTAATCATAACTCTCTCTCTAACCCTAACATTAACCCTAACTCAAACCCATAATCGTATATCCTAGCTGTTAAAACCACCCTAATCCTAACCCTAACTGTAATCATCTCTCTAACCCTAACACTAATCCTAACTCTAACCCTAACCCAAAACTATAACTGTAACCCTAACTGTAACCCTCTCTCTAACCCTAACACTAACCCTAACTCTAACCCTAAGTAAAATCTATAATTTAGTACATCCTAACCGTTAAAATCACCCTAACCCTAATCATAAACCTCTCTCTAACCCTAACATTAACCCTAACTCTAACTCTAACCCAAACCCACAATCGTACATCCAAACCATAAAAATCACCCTACCCTAACTCTAACCCTAACCCAAACCCATAATTGTACATCCTAACTATAAAAATCACCCTAACTCTAACCATAACCGTAACCATAACCCTCCTTCTAACCCTAACTCTAACCCTTACTCTAACCCTAACTAAAACCTATAACCGTACATCCTAACTATAAAACATTACCCTAACCCTAACCCTAACCACAAAAATCACACTAACACTAATCCTAACCCTAACTCTAACCCTAGCCATAACCTATAACTGTACATTCCAACCCTAAAAAAATAACCCTAACCCTAACTCTAACCCTAACTCTAACCATAACCATTAATCATAAAATGTCTTCCATGTTGTACTACGACTGCTACTATCTTATATATACCTATATATATAATACGCCAAGAGTAATCCTTCTCGAGGCGCAAATTTTAATCAACCCTAATCCACACAAAAATAGGCATACTCAAGAAGGATTACTCTCGGCGTAATATATATATATATATTAGTTGTAGATCCACTTCTAATTTGTGACTAAAGAAATAAATTAGGGTAAATTTGCCTAGTTTTTTTCTATTTCAACATTCTATTGAGTGTCAAGGAATAGTCACTTTACAATAATATAGAGAAGATTTTTGAATTGCAACGATTGTATTCTTGTCATTAGTCATGTTGAAAATGTAATCTCATGATTAGAGCAATGATTAAAAGAAATAATCTTCAAGCATGATATTGAATGCAAGTGATATTGAATGTATGTTTGATGTGACAGAATAATAAATGAACAGACATTAAATTCCTTTAAATACATATAAATTATAACTTGAATCACAAAATATATCTACCAAGTTAGGTTGCAATGTAAAGAAAATGAGTAAGAGCTAATAAAATTTACATTTCAATTTTAAAATTCAGAGGGTCAAAACTATGGGTGCAAAATCACTAACTTGTCCATGGCATAAACCAAAAATTTTAATTTAATAAAATCATTGTAGAAACAAAAGTATCTAGAAGTGGTTAGAGAAATGATCAAGAGAGACAAGTCTTCAAGCATGTAGAAACAGTTAACATATTACGTCAAGCTTGAAAACGTCAATTACAATGACAATGCTAGAATTGGATACTTACATGCTTTAAAATTTGAATAGACCAATTTTATGATACTCTAATTGTGATTGTTATGACCTTGGAGCTTATGCATTTTGGAGATATGAGTTTGTTGGAAATACAATAATGGGAAAGAAAGATACTGAGAGCGGGGGGGGGGGGGGGGGGGGGGGTGAATTAGATCTTCAAAATTAAACACTTAAAACAAGTCGATCCACATTATTATATAAATGAATCTAATGTAATCTCAGATAGCATCCACACCATGAAACAAATAACACATAACACAACAATTTGGTAACCCAAAAACCCAAATAGGTAAAATTGGGGTGGGGATGACACCAACAAAAGTCTCCACTACTGCAGTAATAAAAGTGTACCTTTTAAGGTTACAATGTTTGATTAGAAAATGTAACCTACCCTGTTAAAGGTCTGCTCTGTTAAAAGCTTCAGATCATTACGATCTACCTTGTTAAAGGATTTAAACTTACAATGAAGTAAGCACTGTATTAAGAGATAAATAAAGGCCTACAAGAACCACTCTATTAAGAGATTTTCACCTGATACAATGATTAGAAAGTCTCAAGTACTGATCCTTTGATATGCACTCTGATGCTGATGACAGATCTCCTCTTTTCAGTATCTCTTCTGATCTTATAATCTGATAAATCTTTACTTTTGTTGTTCACTGTGTTATGCTTTTCTTGATCTCTACTTCTGAACAAAATTACCCTTTATGCATTTTACTTCAAAAACGGAGTCACTCTTCTACATCCATACATTCAAAATAGGGTTTCAAAGTAATCTAATATATCTATATAGATCTGATAGTGAGATCTAGATCAAGGATCAAGATCTAATATCCATGCCTTGATGGTAAAACAATTAATGCTTTCAATGATTCATGCATAGGATAAAACAATTAAATTGATAACTAACTCTGTACAAAAATATTAAATGCACACAATGTCGGCCCAAGAAGCTTATACAAGTCGGCCGGATCACTTATCCTTGATGTTTGTATCATTCTTGACAAGTATACAAAAACTATCCTGCTCGGCACTTAGACTATTTGTTGCTCGACATTTAACATCTTTGTCTCTACTCAGCTCAGCAATGTCACTCAGCTCGGCAATGTAACTAGGCATACTGAAAACTGCTCGACAATGTTGCTCGGCCTTGCATAGTTTTAGCTCGAACACAGTGATAGCCAACTAAAACTGCCTAATGAAATGACTAAGTGTTGGTCACTAATCATCAACATAACTTAGAGATTAACAATCTCCCCCTTTGATATTAGTGGAAAAAACACTTATCATAACTTCTATACATTTCATCAAAAGTATTGCCTAAGTACACTAAGTACTCCCCCTATGAATATACTTACAAATTTTTTACAATGCCTTCAAAAATTATATACAAGTGTACCTTTGCTATACTGATGTATCCTTTCATATCTCCTTACCAACTTCTGTACTAGCTTCCTCCTTCAGTAGTACTAACTTCCTTACTAACTTCTCCCTTGTTCTTGTCACTGATTTCTGGTGGGGTTAAGTTATACTTATCCAAAAATTTCTTATGAAGCTATAGGGTGGATACAAATGTTGTATCCCAGCTATCCTTTGCAACCTTCATAACTTCCAGTTTTATTTCTAGCTTGACAGCTAGACTCACTAAACTATCTACAGTGGATAAGTTTGCACTACTGTGTGATAACTCCTTAGCTTTTGAAAGTTCCTTTTGTATTACCTCCAAATGAGGTAGCAAGCTTGTCTGTATAGTTATCAACTTGGCCCTTATGCGACCCTCTTCAGCCATAAGCTCGGCTATTCTCCTTTGTGCATTTATCAACTTATTAAAATATAAAGAACTGGAGGAAGTATCTTTACCTAAAGTAGCACCAGTTGATCTAAAATCTAATTGTAGCTTCTCGACAAGCTATAAATTATCCTTTGTGAAAAATTCAACATCACATAATTTCCTATACAAAGAATAAACATTGGCTATAACTTTCTCTAAAGTTTCTACAAGAACAGAAAGTTCAACCTATTTTGTTGCTATCTCTTTTGAGATCTTCTCTAGAACTTTGCTCTCAAATCTTCTCTGGAACCATTGTAGAAGCTTCTCATTATTGTCTATGTCCTCATTTGTTACTTTTTGTACAATGGTGATGAGCTGATCAATGATTGGAGCTTGAGGCATTTCATCCTCTAAGTCAAAATCTTTTGTAAATATGTCTTTGATGTCATGCAACACCTGCTTTTGCTTTTGTTCTATCTTCATCTCTTCCTATCTTTTCTTCCTTTTAAGCAACTCCTGAAGAGTCCCAATTTGTTCAAAAGATAACTCATTGGGATCCCATTATGGAATGACAATGACTTCATCTAATGTTACATCTAAAATCGGAGACTTCTTCTTCAAGATTTTCTTCTTCTTTATTTCTGGAGAATTTATGCTCGGCAGCATAATGTCTTTCCCTTTGACACTTTCAGTATCCAATGCCTCCTTCAATTCTATCAATATGGTCTATGGATTTGGCATACCACTAGTTTTAGGACCTATGGGAGTGGATGATGCAGAGTGTGGTAGCTTGACCAACACTTGTACTACCTCTTCTTCTTTAGGCTTTTCAACAACTTATGTTGTTACAACTCCACTATCTAAAACTATCTTCACAACCTCTAAAAAAGGTGGATCTTATGAAGTTACCTCTTGTTCAGTTTTTTTCTATTGTGCTTCACCTTTCTTATCACTAACAACTTCAATTACTTCCTCAGATGCTGTGGTCTTCCCTTCTTCTATTTCAGTTGCCTTAATAGGTGAATCAGTGTCTTTTCCACTCGACATCTGTTCTTCCTTGGCATTCAAATTGCTTGGATCATCAATGATGTAATCCATAGGACTATCTGCAGTCAGATCAACATTATGTGTTGCATCTAATGCATCCTTGGTCTTGTTTGTTTCTTCTGCAATTTGATTTTTGACTATCTGAGGTTCAGGAGTAGTCTCTTCTTCAACTTCTTGTTCCTTGGGCTTGGATGGCCCTTCACCAGATTTCTTGTCTTTTGGAATGAGCAATCCAAAAATCTCTTTCTAGATCCTTGTACTCTTCTGTACTAAACCTTCTATATCATTATTCAAAACAACATATCCTCTAAGTTTTGGTACAAACCTATTCTTGTATTCCTCAATGAATTTGGCTTTATGTTTTGCAGTTAAGTCTGGAATTATCTTGGCTAAAGTTCCTTCTCTGATCTGCCTCTCACTAGCAAGTGAAAATTCCCATTTGCTTGACAAAAAGTCATATAGTTCATCAGAAAAATGATTTCCTATCTCTGTAGGAGTCAATTTAAAAGTGCTGATCATGTCCAAGAGTGCTTCCTAAACTTTGTGCCTATCTGTTGTTTTCAACTTGTCATATTTGATGAACTTGAATGTTGCTAATCCTGTTGAATTCTGTAAGGTATCACATATCTCATCAATGCTTGCTGGTTTCTTGAACTGAGTTGTAGGTATGTTTCTGGGTACATCTATTTTTTTCATCTCCTCATCACTATCTACCTGCAAATTTAGTTTCATTCTTGATCTTTTTGCTCGCTTACTCGACACAGCCTTAGGAGTAACCTTTGCTTCCTAACCAAAACTGCTCTCTGCAAATTTTATCTTGCCATATACTTTTGTTTTCACTTCTACTGGGGAAGTGATAGTAGATTCTCTTGTCCTCGAACAATTAGTTATAGGAGGTTTAACCTTAGGTTTTTCTTGGCTAGGTTTAGTTACAATAACAATTGATGGCTTCTTGCCCTTAGCCTTCTGTGTAATTTCTTCTGATGCACTGACTTCCTCCTCAGTAGAAATATCCTCACCTTGTCTAGTGGATAGACCTAGAGGTGCATCCTTAGGTTCTTCATCACTACCCAAGTCAACCATTTTCTTCAGATTTTTCACTATCTTCTTTCTTTTCCTCTCCATAGTTCCTTCATTCAAACTTCTATATTTTTTATACTTAGCTTCTTCAAAGTTTCCAAATCTCTCTGTAGTGGTTTCAATTGCCTTGGCTGTGCAATGATGGTGGCTGATGCTTCATCAACATTAATCTCATATGGAAATGGATCTAAACATGTTATTCTAGGAGTTACTACCTTGATATAAGTGTTAACTGTGTCAACTAGAAAACAAATTTCCTCACAGTGTTTCTCCACTAGTGACTTAGGATTCCTAGTCCTTAATCTCATTCTCTTCTTGAATTCAAAAAAATATCTACTCATAATGCTATTGAAATTGCTCCCTAATTTCTTTATACATTCATTGATCTGAACTGTTATGGGCCTATCCTTTTTCCACACAATATTTCCTAGAGTAGGAAATGTATTCTAAATGTAAAAGAATATACAAACTAGTAAAGAACCAAAATTACATGACGAGCTCTTAGCCTTTTTGATTGATGCAAGATTCTTGGCTAACTGTGTCTATTGTAGCTCAGCAAGATCATATGTGTGATTCTTCTTCACAATTTTTCATGCCCAATCAACTATTGTACAGGGAACACTGTCCAATCTGCTGGACTGATAGAACTTGTGTGCAATTACTCTTACTCTAAAATCAAGTTCTAGATCAATAATTGTAGAGATAGTCATACCTCTGTTATTCCATACTACTCCAATGTTCAATGTAATTTCCTCTTTGCTGTTATCCCTCATGGTTCACTTTCCATTTACAATAGGATATCCAGTCACTTGATGAATCATACTCTTGGTGATCTTGACTGGTCCATTGTCTATCCACATGCTCATGTCATGAACTCTGCTAAGGATAACTTTGATCCATTCATTTTTAAAACCTTGGGGAAAATCTAGGGCACAAGTTAACCCTTTTTTGGCTAAGTGTTTGTATTCTTCCTTCAGAGCTCCGTTAACACACAGTTTACTATAGGATTTCCTCAATTCATTATCTCCTACTTCTCCAATTTTAACCATATAGCATGATCGAGCATCATGAATCATGAGTACCTTGGGAGGAATGGATGAGAGGGCTCCCATCAAATCACTTTGAATTGCACTTTCTGGAATAGCTTGAAAGTTGAGAGGTTCACATTCATCACTCCTAATCAACTAAATTTGTTCTTATTCTTCCTCCATACTCTTGGGTGGTGAGGAAGAACTTGCAGCCATAATTCTGAAATTTAGGGTTTTAGAGATGGAAAATAGAATACCTCGGTAAGTGATGCTTTGCACTATTCTTAGTTTACTGTTCACTTCAAGATTTTTGTCAGCACACTGATGAAATCTTAGTTCCAAGCTCCGTTAAGATCAATTCTGTAAATCACTTCAATTCGCTTCGTAAATAGTAAAATCACAAGGTAAAAATGAAATGTCAACTATTCATCCCTTATATGCTTTGAAGGGTAAAAGTAGGTGAGAATTAAATGTTTTTGTCTATTTGAGTTAGTGTAAGCCAGCTGTCCTTAGCTTTAAAACAACTTGCATCCCACTAGGCTCACTGCACTCGACCTTCACAAAATTTCACTCGACCAACAAAACTCAGCACTTCACTTAAATAATTCGGCTTTAGTGTCCCTAAATAGTACCCAGAACCTATCAGTGCAATTTTCTCAACTTGGCATTTTTTCTTCAAATATGTCATGCTGCATCTTAACATATGCAAATATGGACTTTTGTATATTTTATGTTAGGAACTGATGTAAGATAAGAATTTTAAATATAGTTCCTTACATACCTCTTTCTCTTAGTCAAAGATGATGTGATCACCTGATCCATTGGATTGGGTGACCTCAGCTTCATTAGCTTCACTGCTGCATGGTTCATACTTCTTAACCCATGTCTTGTTCATCTGATCCCTAATTTGCTCAATAGTAGGAGTTGGTACTCTAGTTTTGTAGTCTTTCCTTGTATGACCAATTTTTAGACAACTATAACAAACTAAGCTTCCATTCATCCAAATTTTAGACTTACCTTTGAAATGTGTCCTTATGCAGTTTTTTGGAACATGTCCGTACTCACCACAATAATGACAACTATGCCATGTATTGTAATCCCAATTGTAATGATTGCCTTTTCTTGGTGATTTCTCTTGTACCCTTGATGTCCATTGCTATTTACCTTTAGATCTACAATCTTGTGCTCTATGATAAAATTTGTGACAATTATAGCAATTACCATTGAATCTAGATGTTTTACTTCCCTTTGCCTTACATTCACGTGCTTGATGTCAAAACTTATTATAGTTAAAGCAATAACCATTAAAGTTATTTTTAGGATTGGACATACCATTCTTGCTTCAGCAAATGTTTGTTGTATGACCTGGTTTTCCACAGTGGTGAAAAATAGGTTTCTTGTTTCTCAGCTTTGCATTCTTTCTTTCACCTGTCTTAGATGATTCTCCATCTTCAGTGGTTGTATGTTGTTCAGTGTGACCTAATCCAGAAGAATCTTTAGGTCTTCTTGATGCTTCCACTAGTTTTTTAAAGTAGCTCATAGCTACACTTGGATCATTCACTCTATTATTGATTTCTTTCTCAAATGTCAATTCATCTTTCAATTGACTGTTCACAGATCTAAGATTAACAATCTCCAAGTCTTTCCTACTGATCTCCTGATTCACAAGTAGTAGTTGATTTGCCATGTCCACTTGATTGACTGTCATGATTTGCACATCATGTGTTCTTTCATCAAGTTTGGTTGTTAGCATTCTCTTGTCTTCTTCTACCATAGCCTTGTCATCTTTGGCTTTCTTTTTCTATTCAACAACTTCACACATTCTTATTGATTGGGCTTCTTGTTCTTTCTTCAAATTTTTGACTTCTTCACATAGTGTACTATTCTTTTCCAATAGATCTGCTATTGCTGCATTTTTTTCAATAGAATCTCCATTCTAAAATAGATTTGTAGTGTCCTCTTCCTGATAATGAGTGTCATTCATCTATTTGGCCAAATCCTTCCTTGCAGCCAAGGACTTCTTTAATTCTTGTCTAGCAGATTCAAGTTGTTGGAGTGCTAGCTGAACATCAATATTTTGATTATCAATGACTTTACCCATCTTGTAGATCTCCATTTCAAGATCTATATTCTCAAGATGGTTATAACCTTTTAGAGAACTCTAGCTCTGATACCAATTGTTGGAAATAAAATAATGGGAAAGCAAGATACTAAGAGGGGGATGAATCAGATCTTCAAAATTAAACACTTAAAACAAGTTGATCCACATTCTTATATAAATTAATCTAATGTAATCTCAGATAGAATCCACATCATGAAACAAATAACACATAGCACAACAATTTGGTAACCCAAAAACCCAAATAGGTAAAACTGGGGTGGGGATGACACACACAAAAGTCTCCACTACTACAGTAATAAAGTGTACCTGTTAAGGTTACAATGTTTGATTACAAAATGTAATCTACCCTATTAAAGGTCTTCTCTATTAAAAGAGTTAGATCATTACAATCTACCTTTTTAAAGGATTTAAACTTACAATGAAGTAAACACTCTGTTAAGAGATAAATAAAGGCCTGCTAGAACCACTCTGTTAAGAGATTTTCAACTGATACAATAATTAGAAAGTCTCAAGTATTGATCCTTCGATATGCACTCTGATGTTGATGATGGATCTCCTCTTTTTAGTATCTCTTCTGATCTTATAATCTGATAAATCTTTACTTATGTTGTTCACTGTGTTATGCTCTTCTTGATCTCTGCTTCTAAACAAAATTACCCTCTGTGCATTTTACTTCAAAAATGCAGTCACTCTTCTACATCCATACATTCAAAATAGGGTTTTGAAGCAATCTAATATATCTATACAGATCTGAAAATGAGATCTAGATCAACATTCAAGATCTAATATCCATGCCTTGATGGTAAAACAATTAATGCTTTCAATGAGTCATGCATAAGATAAAACAATTAAATGCATAACTAACTCCATACAAAAATATTAAATGCACACAATGTCGGCCCAAGAAGCTTATAAAAGTTGGCCGGATCACTTATCCTTGATGTTTGTATCATTCTTGACAAGTATACAAAAATTGTCCTGCTCAGCACTTAGACTGTCTGTTGCTCGACATTTAACATCTCTATCTCTACTCGGCTAGGCAATGTCACTTGGCTCGATAATGTAACTAGGCATATTGAAAACTGCTTGACAATGTTGCTCGACCTTGCATACTTTGAGCTCGGACACAATGATAGCCAACTAAAACTGCCTAATGAAATGGCTAAGTGTTGGTCACTAATCATCAACATAACTTAGAGATTAACAGAGTTATGTGGTTTTCTCTTGAAGCGTTGAAGTCGCGGTGCCGACTTATGTTTTGACTTAGCCATTTTTGGGCCAAGACCGATGCATTTGTGTGCCGATGTGCTTTGGGAAATACTTTCTCATTTGTTGTGCCAACTTGCATAGGAGAATTCTTTGAGTGTCGACTTGCATTGGTTAATGCTTATTCACTTGAATTGCTAACATGCATTAGATAATGCATATTTACTTGTAGCGTCAACTTGCATTGTATAATGCACCTTCACTTGTGGCACTGACTTATCTTAGCAGATTTCTTAATTCATTATAGGTGGAATCGGTAGAGGTGATTCTTCTTTGATGCATTGGACAATGTGAGGTGAAGAGGCCGACTAGTGATATAGATTGGGAGCTTTCAGCGAGGCATTTGAATTTTTGTAACCGTAGATTGGGGGCGAGCCCAATATCTTACGCTAATACAGTGCTTATCAATTTGAGGTGCTACCTATTTAAAGGCATAGCCTTGAGGCATTTGGGAAGTAGACAGTGTGGTCTTTCAAATTCGAGATTCAAAACTTGCGAAAAGAAGAGCAAAGCAGAGCTGCAAATTTGGTATTTGGGAGAAGGAGAAGTGCAGCAGAGTGTGACTTCACTCCTTGGAGAAGCAGTCAAATTTCCTTTTGTGATATTTGAGGCTACGATCCTTTTTTATAAGTGATCAACAATTCTTGCCTTTATCCATTTTGTATTCTAGGCAGTGCCCTTTCTATTATATTGAGCTGATTTGCATTCATTCTATAGTGCACCGCATTACTTGTGTACTTTGGCACTTTTCTGTATATTTAAGTCTTCTACATTAACCCCTCTTGTGTTCCGTTGCAACATTATGTTTTAGGCATAGCCTAGAATTTGCACCCCTTGTGTCATTTTGCTAGTGCTGCACGAGCTCGACCTAGAAGCCCATGACAGTTGGTATCAGAGCAGAGATCCACACCGGAGTGATACGCAACTTATTGCATAAGTTGGCATTAGAGCAGAGATCTACATCAGAGTGATACATAACTTATTGCATAAGTTGGTATCAGAGAAAAGATCCGCATTGGATTGGTATGCAACTTATTGCAGAAGTTGGTATCAGAAGTGAAGTTCCGCAGTGAAGGGAATACACAACTTATTGAGTATAAGTTGGATCCGTAGTAGAGCGATTTGCATCCGAGTTGAAGACCTGTGCAGAGATCGTGGTGCAGTGCAAAGACTTGAGAAAATATGGCAGATGTAGATAGTCAATATGACACTAAAATCACATAGACTCATGAGGTGAACAAGGCAGTCTAGAACCTTAAGCATAAGGATTGGCTGTAGGATCACGAAGTCTGCATTAGCAGTCTTGAGGATGATGACTTAGTGAATTGAATGAGTGGCGACATGGCTAAACTGGTTGAGAAATTTGATGTATTCTGAGATAAAGTGAGGTACCTGAAGGAGACATAATTACTTCATGCAACATTGCTGCAAGGCAGGAACCAAAGTGTGAAGGCTTCCTTGTAGATTGAACCATACAATGGTGACCATGACGACAAAGTGCTGGACAACTTCTTTTGGGATGTGGAGTACTTATCCGCAGTTCCCGACTTAGTAGACTGTTGGTTGTATTCTAGGTTTTGGTTCCTTTCCCTCAGTTTTGTGGTTTTCCCTCTCAAAATTTTCCTATTTTCAAGCCTAAAACCTGTGAAAATATTCAAAGACTTGAAACCCTAGTTTGTTCAGTGTTCAAATTTGAAGAAAAACCCTAAGGCATTGTTCTCTTATGTTTCTCAGTTACTTTTTTCCTCACTTAAGTCATGAGTTCTATTCTAATCGCTTAGTCACACAACTTAAAATAGCATATTCTTTTTTATCCCCAACTTTGCGATTAGCTTTTGTCGTGTTGTCTCATGTAATAACTGAATATTCCCTGTTCTTTCCCAGACTTTGCAATTTGCTTTATGTCGCATAATCGTTGAATCATTTGAACAGAGTAGTAATATGTCAGTGGGCCCACAGGTCAGTCGGGTGGTTGCAAGATGTTTTCCATAGTTAAGAGTTTATTAAGAGACATTGTGATTATTGTTTGTCGCATAATTTCTAAATGAGTCTAATATTAAGTATGATGCAAAGCCTTTAGTCGCGTAGTCTCCAGAAAAGAGGCCAGTTAAGTTGAAACTTTTGAGACTTGGGGACTAACCTTTTATGGTTTAAGATAAAGCACAGTTAGGCTGTAGCTAGATAACTCAGCTTTCAAATCAGAAGAAGACATCTGCCAGGAGTTAAATGGATTTTAGAATGATCGCTTAAAGGTATAAGTGTATTCAGTGACTACGAGACTACTTAAGGGTAACTGTTAGTCGCAGGGTCTCAAGATATTTTAAAGGCATGATAAGTTACTTGGAAATTAAGCGACAGCCATCATAAGAAATCATTGAAAGATCTTACGGTAGTCGCCAAGTCTGAGAATAAAAGAGCCTAAGGAGAAAAGTCCTCGCGACTTAGCGGTCAAGGTTATGTCGCGAGATCGCAAGATGATTTTAAGGGCAGGATGCTTTGTCGCGATGTCTCAGAAGGTTTTTGGCTTTCAATATTTTCATTTGGCAATCAGGTGACTAAGGGTTGTCACGCAGTCTAGTAGAAGAAAGATAACATTTGGAGACTAATAAATAACTATGGAAGCTAACACTAACAATTAGTCGTATAGTCTCATAAAATAATGTGGGTTAGTGATAACCATCCGTGACTTTGATTCCCTTGTGTCGCATGATCGCCAATTGTTGACTATGGTTAGTAAAGGTAAGGAAGTTGTATAGTTGCCATGTCTCTGGATAAATCATAGGTTAAGGATTGGGATCAGCGACAGAGAAAATGAGTGCAGTCACCTTCTCGCTTAATGCTAATTTCTGTAAAAGGTGCTAGTATTAAATATGTCAGTATGAATTATTCGGTGGCCAATCAGATTTTTAGATTTTGATTACTATGCAGAAAAAGGGTAGCTAAGATGTATGACAGAGGGCCAATCCTAGCGTGACATGTCAGCTCATTTAAATTTTATAAGGTTTTCCCAAGGATTTAGTTTTACAAATTTGATTTTCCTGTCACACTCAAGAAACTATGGCTAGGTTTTCAATTATGTTCACAGTATGTGGAATTTAAGATAGAATTGATATTCTGAGAATCATGAGCTATGTACCTTGAATGGTTAGTATAAGGAGTTGATGGCTTGTTCATTTACATTCACCTTACTTTCTGAGTTGCTAAACTTAAAGAGTTATGTTGCCAAAACAGAGTAAAATTCAAAGATTTGCAGAATTCTCTGTGATTTATACATTCATTATTCCCAGAATTGTGCGCAAGACAGTCTATGAGTCTCAGTGATAGATTTGTTTCAATACCGGTAAAGAAGAGGGAATTCTGTTAGAGTAGTTATATAATAGCTAATAATTAAATCATTTAATTATTAGTCTATTATTCTCTAGGCTTAAGTTTCACTTTGTGAGGTCCTGCCCTGATCTGTCCTAGTTTGACTTTCATTTTGACACTTGACTCATCAGGATGATATTTTGAGTATTGACATTATGGTTTATGCATGTCGTCTTTTGGACCTTATGAGTAGTTGTTACAGGTTTTGTTGATGATCTCAGTTACCGTACCCTTTATATTTATACACATGCTTATTTTGATACCTTGATTTTGCATGATATATGTATTCAGCTTTGTTCTGTTATCTTTAATATTATATTAATGAAATCGTGGTTTGAGATTATGATGCTAACACTTGCTTCTGCAAATATGTAATGTTATATGATATAAATGTATGCACATGTATATTGATGCTATCATTTTATGTTGAAATGTTATTAATATAAATGGTTTTTTTATAATGTACTGACATCGAGTTTGAGCATGCAGGG
>MU224834.1:536224-546601 GCA_018584345.1 Thuja plicata | reverse complement strand
TATTATAAACGTAGATGTGGTAATTATCCATTACTTACTCCCTAGTATTTCTATACCTTAACATTTAGGAAAATAAAGTAAGAAATTATTTATAGAACTTTAATTTTTATTCCCTTAGGATTAATGTTGTCTCTTGAATTTTAATTATTAAATAAATTTAGTGCTCATCTTAATATTGTAAATTTAATTTTGTGAAGGAAATTCGATAGAGGTCAGGGTCTAGTGTATTAGTACTTTTATAAAAATTGTATTTTAATCATTAGAGTCAAGAGATTTAAATTATCTAGTTTCATTATTATTTTATTTTTCTTGTTGTTAATTAGTAAATTTAATTTTTGTAAAACTTATAGATTTAGTTAATTTAATGAGATTTTATAGTCTCGTGGAATTATAGTTATTCCCTATTCGTCTTTTATTTTCTCATGCACCCAATTTTATTATTTATTCGATCAAGCATTTATATATGGATTGTAAAAAGGCTAAATCTATCGACTTGGCGATGGTTAGATAGTCTTTAGTGTCTAGGTGACCGTCCCAGCGAGTTTCCATTTCCGGGGCTTCACATCATTGGGCTTGAGTTGAAACTTGTTAGTGAATATATTTTGTTGTCGTAATAGTGATTTAAAAAAAAAAAAAAAATTGTTGTGTTTTTGCCTGGATTATTTTGGGCATTACACACTTAGGCAGCGCTTATAATTCTTTAGGGTTTCACCTTTAGGGTTTCGTGTTTCCTTTTATAAGGATTCACTTCTTTACTTTTGAAAAAGGAGATTGTAATTTGTAATTCCATTGTTGAATATAGAAGCTTTTTCTTTCATCATGGTTTTCCAATCTCTGGTCTTTTGGCCGCCATAGATGTTCTTCTTCTCTTCTGTCTTGCTTCTCTGTAACAGTTATGGATGTAGGTGATCTTGGGAAGATTTGCATTTGTCAAATCTAACATGGTATCAGAGCTCACTTGTTGCTCACTGTTCGGTCTTCGTTGAAGCACAGAGGGTTTCAGAGATTTTTCTGGCATCTTTCAGTGATTCTGGGGGCTCTCTATTTTTTGAGGCACTTTGGACCAAAATTGACCTCACGGTTGAGTCCGGAAGGCCCAAAAACCCCAGGATTGATATAAAATTTGTTCAATTTGGACACCGGAGCATCAGGCAAATTTTTTTCGGCCTTCTAGGGCCACACAGTACGTTTTTCGATGCAAAAATAAAAAAAATTTCAAAAAAATCTTATTTTTTAAGGTTTTTAGCATTTTAAAAAATGTCAACTGTGCTTTTCAAAAATTGCAGTCGTAGCGCCGCCGCCGCTCCTCTGCGGCCCAGCCGACGCCCGGCCCACACCACCCTGCACCTTCGCGGCCCCAGCCACTCCGCGGTTCCACCGCTATTCTGCGGCCTCCGCCGCCTTTCCATTCTCCACGGCTCCCTTGCCGCCAGCGGCTCCCGAGCTTCGCCTTCCTGCGCCCACCGTGGCCCCCGTCGCCCGGCCTCTGGCCTGCTTGGCCTCCGCCCCGCCTGGCTTACCTTGCCTAGGCACCACTCTGCTGTCTGCACCCGCTCCGACCGCTCCGCTCACACCCGACACCGCCACCCGGCCATTGCTCCCCGGTGGCACGGTGTTATTTTTAACGCGCGGGCCTATTCTGCTGGCCGCCAGTCATATGGTAGACCAGGGGCTGCGGCCCAGCCCCGGCGCGCGCCATGTGCCCAGGGTCCCATTTTTTTAGCCCCTGGGGCTTAAAACCAGGTCTGTTGGGCAATTTTGGGCCTTTTTTTCTATTTTCGCTCTATCTAGAGCATACAGAGGTCTTTTTTGGACTTCCTTATATCGTCAGAAAGCTCTTTCTGAGCTCTTTTTGACTATAGTACTTTGGTTTTTTGGGTCTACTGTTTCAATAGCATTTTTTGCTGTTGAAGTTTGATATTTTTTTTGCCTTCCGGGAGTCATTTCTGGCTCATCCGGACTCCATTTTTGGCAAATGAGATATCGTCGGAAAGCTGGTTCAGTGTGCTATTCAGTGGCAGAGGTATTTTTTTAGATTCTACTCTAGGTTTTCTCTCCTTTGAGTTTGGTAGTTTATGCACTCTGGTGGATTGCTTGGGTCTACAGGTCCTAGGATTTCTTCTTCTGATTTCCTAGCTCACTCTTCTTTCTGACATCTGAGCATTGTATGCTTCTTTTATTGCATTCTTTTTCTGTAAATGCACTGAGATAAAGTGCCTACTTCTGCATTTCTAGGATTTTGAGCACCTTGTATGGTTTTAGTACTCGCACTCTGTTATAAAGTGCCATGGGGGGTTATGATGCTTTTGCTACTTTAGGCGCATCCACCTTTATCAAGTGAGCATACCTTCTATGACATTAGCCCATGCTGTGTGTCGATGACACCGCCCTTTATCCTGTGTTTATACTTTTGTTGCACTGTTGGTGTTCCTGGTTCTTTTGCAGATGTTTTTGGTATTGCATTTCAGTATTCCTGTCACCTCTCCAAGTTCAGCATTATGGGGGGGTTCACCTGTTGGTTCTATTGCTTCCTGGGTTGATTGATAAGCTCTTCATACATTGTCTTCTCTACCTGGTCATGCACTTCTGTAGGGGTTCTAGCAGTTTCTTCTGACAGAGTTCACAGTTCATGCTTTGAAGATGCTTCTTGCTCATTCTTATTCCTCTCTCTGGGACATCTTTTCCCTTTCTTGTTTTGGGTACCTGATTAGGCCTTGTTGTCGGGACCCATCTTTCCTGCTTTCTACAGTTGTTTTTAGCAATTTTGCTTCTCCCTAAGTTACACTTAAGGGGGGGTGTTAGAGTAGTTATATAATAGCTAATAATTAAATCATTTAATTATTAGTCTATTATTCTCTAGGCTTAAGTTTCACTTAGGCAGCGCTTATAATTCTTTAGGGTTTCACCTTTAGGGTTTCGTGTTTTCTTTTATAAGGATTCACTTCTTTACTTTTGAAAAAGGAGATTGTAATTTGTAATTCCATTGTTGAATATAGAAGCTTTTTCTGTCATCATGGTTTTCCTGTCTCTGGCCTTTTGGTCGCCATAGATGTTCTTCTTCTGTTCTGTCTTGCTTCTCTGTAACAGTTATGCATGCAGATGATCTTGAGAAGATTTGCATTTATTAAATCTAACAAATTCAAGCACTGAAAACATGAGCAAAGAAGTGAGTGTAGCCTCAACTAGCAGTGAAAGTGAGAGGGAGGAGGACGAGGCAAAGGGAAAAGTGAATTATTCAGATGAATTCCTCTGTCTCCTTCCTGGTTCGACACATAATAAGAAGGTTAATGCAAATGTGCTCATTGATGAATATAGAGATGTTCGAGATGCTGTTACTCCAGGAACAATAATTTTTTCTCTCTTCAACTATTTTTATAAAAATTCTGACAAGGCCATCCCAGTGTCAAACCCTTGGACCTGTGGTTTAGCCAGGTTGATTGTTCCTGATGTCTTCCTAGATGTAGACTTGTTCTTGGACCTGGCCAATCATTATGATGTTTTATCTAAGACCATCGGGAGGGATGATGGCACTGCCTTATTGAAATGAAATAGAAATTCATTCATGCAAGCCTTTGGCTTATACAGCACCATGTCTACCAGAATTGACATGACAAAGTAGCAACAGAGGTATACTTTGAAGCCTGGGATTGCTAGGAGCCAGTTGCTAAAACATATGCTAAAAGAAGTGAAAAAGTATTTAGATCCTATGTCCGGGGATAGCCCATATTATTATAAGGATCTACACTTCTATATCAAGTATGTTGCCTATGCCCTGTGTAGAGTGCTGGGAATAGATGGTGACGTAGAGAAGATTGATGCAGGGATTTTGATGATGGTGTTGGATCTACAAGAGGTCCACTCCAATACTAGTTATGATTATATTCTGCACATCATAGATGAAATGCATGAGGGTTTCGTTGCAACCCAGAAGAGAATGAAGAACCCAAAGGAGAAGGAGGCCAATTTTTTACATTACTCCGTTCTTATGCATCTCCTTTTTCATTTCAATTTTGTTATCATGGATGTTAATAATTTAACCCCTCAGAGATTCTACCAAGTAGGACCAAATCCTATCCAATTTTGGGTGAGGGTTTGGAATTAAAATTTTAGGGAGTCTGACTATTGTGCCTTTAAGAATTGGATTGTGTATCCAATAGTATAGAGTTTGGGGACCAACAGAACAAGAATCCCATTAAAAGTTATACAACTGCTTAGGCCATGTGAATATACAGATAGTTGGGGTGGAAAGCATAATTGGGGTGACTTCTTTTTGGAAGAAAATTACACAGTCATCAGGGTATATGGGTGTATTCACCCACCTCATCTATTACCATATTATGTACCAGCAAGGGTGGCAGCAATGAAATTTATATTGAAGCTATTGTTGACAGACAATGAGAATTTTGTGCCACATAAGAAGGGGACTTTGACCCCTAGGAAATTTAAGATTTCTAACTTCACAATTGGCAAGGGTGCCATTGATGCAGTAGGTCAATGGTTGGAAATATATAGGATGGGGGCAGCCCCTTATAGATACATTGACCCAGAAGGTTTTATGGCAGGGGTAAGGAGATTGTATACTCCTACAATCCCCAATACAAATGTCCACTGTGAATGCATAGAGGAAGATGCAACAAGGAATCTCTTGGATGAAGATGATATTCATACAAAAAGACTAAGGATTCAAGAATTGTTAAAACTTGAGAAGGAAATAAAGAGAAATGGGTTGGCTTTTAGGGGTTTTCACCCTGATCTCCCATATTTTGACAGAATTAAAGCCATGATAGACAACTATTATGTGCTTATAGAATAGCTTGATACGGTTCTTGACAAGAAAGGTGCTCAGACACTTGATCATTCAGAGTCTAAATACAATAGTAGTAGTGATAGTGATTATGCACGTCCTACTATGTATGCTCCACCACAACAAGTTATTGCTAAAATCCCACAGTTGCAAGGAGCAGAGGGCCATGTTATCTCTCAAAATTGCACCTTGTTAAGTTTGCAGGAAACTTAACCTTTTGGAGAAACATGGAAACATTTCAAGTTTGTGGGTAAACTATGGTTGGAATGAATCTCCAGGTTCTAGGCTGGCTTCCTATATGATGATCACCTATTTGATTCTTGAAAGACTAAAAACTGATGGGGAAAAGGGATAGAAGGATTGCATGAAAATGTAAATAGCTGAAATGAAATCTAAACTAAGGTGATCCACAAAATTTGACATGAAAACATAACACACAGAGGATTAAGCCCTAGGTCAACTAACTGAATTGGAGGTAAAACACAAATCTCTTGTATAGGTATGCATAAATATTTCATAACAAGGTCATGATTAAACCTGTTAAGAGGAAAGACTTCAGAGTTAACAGCTCAAAAGTAAGACACTAGTTACAACCTACAAGCAAACATACTCTTCTGCAAGTAGATGCTACAAATGGGACATGATTAAAAGGAAATACAATCATTCACAATTAACCCATCAACCATCTACGACGCATATAAATAAATAGAAAAGAGACAAGGCTAACACAACTCAATAAATTGGTTCCAAGAATTTCAAACTCTGCATATTATTTCTCACAAAGAGTTGCAGACTTCTGAAAAAATACATCAAGGACACAGAAAATGTCACAAGCATGCCTCCTTACATAATCAGAACTTGTTACAAATGAGTCCTCAACTCATACTTATGCTTTTTCAGCCAACTGCATTCTGAAAGCAATAACTTCTGGATCGGATTTGGCCTGTCCAGCCACCGTTTAGCCCTTCAAAAGTCTTACAAAAATGCAACTTGGTGAGCCCAAAAGTCACACCATCATAAATACTCCCTTAAAGAAGTAGTCTTATCCCTCTAGAAGAGTCACAAAAGTCTCTAAAATGCAATAACTTTTCTATAGACTTTAACAACTACAACCTCTGATCTTTTTTAAAATCTGATCTTTCCATCTGTAAAATATCTGATTTACATTGTCTGAGAACAATCTGATCTTTTTGACTTTGGAAAAAATATAATCTTTCCCCTTGTTTATATTTTAAACTCTGTAAAAATTGTAGACCTAATGCATATATTACCCATAAATTAGCAAAAATCAGTGAGTAGCACCCTTTTTCCTTATTTCCTGCCTATCGCCTACTCGCTCAGTTTCTATGCTGTGCTTTTTCTACTGACTGCGAGTGCGCAACTATGTCTACTTTTTGCTTAGTCACAAGCTCGCAAGCTATTTAAACTAACCTTCTTGATTTGGGTGACTGAGTGACATCCCTTTTCTTACTGCATATTCTGCTCGGTCGCATACTCACTCAGCTTTTACTTCAGTTTCCATCTTGTGCACGAGTGGGCGATGACATCCATTTTCTGACTGGTTGCAAACTCGCGAGCCTAAAAACTTTGCCTTACCCTTGACTGCAAGCTTGCGATATCCTTCCTCTTTCATTTTTCACCTACTCGTGAGCTATTTTCCTTTTATCTTCATTGTCTGGTGACTACGCGATGCCCTTCCTTTTTTCTCATCGCACACTTGCGAGCCGATCTCCCTTTTCCTTTACTGACCGACGACTGAGCGATGATCCTCCTCTTTCTAGCTCATCACACACTCGCGGGCTGATTTCCCTTTATCTTCATTGATCAGCGAGTGAGTGATGAGTTCCCCCTTTAGCTTGTCGCACACTCACGAGCTCTTTCCTGATCACCTCAAAGCCTCAGCGATTGAGCGAGACATTGAATGGTCTCTTTGGTCACTCGGTCGCAGACCTTTATAAACCTTGAAAACTACCTGCATGACTATGTGATGCATCTTCATGTTAGTACTTCACACCTTTGTCGCACACTCGCATTTCCCATCTTCTATGGTCTTGCGGAAAAACAAAAATAGGGTGCATTTCCTTGCTTGCGGAAAATTACCTTTGCAGGTAGAAACCCGCCATGGAGAATCAAAATTTCATTTCTCCGCCTTGAGTCTTTTTTGGTTCCAGAAAATTGAAAAAGTGCTCTGTAAACCCATCATGGGGTCCACCACAGCGTTCTTTCTTTTCTACCTTTGTGGAAAATCTCCTGAGAGGTACGAAACCCGCACAAGGAAAAATTCCTCTTTTCAGAAAATCACCTGAGAGGTGCAAAACCCGCAACATGTGAAAAACCTTCTCCTTTTGCCTTTGTGGAAAATTACTTTCTGAGGTAGAATTTTGCCAATGAAGAAGATGTTTTTTTGAAATCCTGCAAGCCTTTGCGGATAATTACCTTTGCAGGTAGAATTCTGCCAATGGCCTTGGTACCGAAAATCAGTAACATTTTTGGTGACATCTGCAAAATGTTTGCCTGCTAAACATCAAGAACCAGTAGCCTTAACTATCCATTGGGCATGGAGTCATTAAGAAAACATACTGGCAACCTGAATTCCACTTGCAAAACTGATCAAATCTTTTAAACTAACTGAAAATGGATACATGAGTTGTGATAGGAAAATATGGCACTTCAATTGTAATCTCTGAATGCCTGAGAACCCTTCTGAGAACCTTTGAAAACTAGAAAACTAAAACCAAACTAACTAACTGGAAAATTGCCAACTGAAAACACTATTGTAGCTCATGATATTTGTATGAAGGAAATGTTTATGATATGAGATAGTGGAGTACACTCCTATCTTCTGTTATAGATCCTCTCTTTATACCAGTATGATGAATTCTAACATTGCTTTCTCCTTATTACCCCGACCACACGGAAAGCAAACTAACTACCAACTGACTATGCAACCAGCACTTAGAGGAAAACAAAACTACCTTACCTACCCTAGTCTAACTGGCATAGAAGCCTGGTCAAACAAATCCATTTATAGGTTCTGATAAATATCTACCTTTTCTCTTCAGTTTGCATAGGAAAACATACTCAACAGCAGCAAGGAATACATGAAACATAGGCAAATGACCCAAAAGTTGATACACCATGTCTTGAAAGATATAGGCAAATGAACTTACCTCATCTAATTGATCAAATGCCTTATTACCCAGGACTGGAGGAATGAGTTGAAACTGCTCTGACTCAGCTGCAAATGCATCCTCAGCTTCATCTTTTATTGGAGAATCATGTTTAGCTACTTGGACAGCTACTCCTTCATTATTGGCCTCCATTCTTGCCAAATGCTTGATGGGGCAGCCTCTAGAAATGACAAACTTAGGGCTTACTCTACTAGCTCCCTGTTGCTGTTCATGCTGACTTCCTTGCATAAGTGCTTGCCATGCCAATTCCTCCTTCTTAGTTAGAGGCCCACCATCTTCCGTCAGGACCTCCAATAGATTATCCAAGCTATCAACCGGTGAAAGACTCTCAGCACGTGGTTCAAACTTCAGCTTAGGCACAAGATCTTTAGGAGTGATTTCCAAAAAAGGGCTCTCTTCAAAAGGCTTACACTCTGAAATTTCAACCATAAGATTTTCACAGAACTTTTTGATAATACTATCAAAACACTCCTCTACTAAGATCTCGTCACCCTCCATATCTTGATTGGATACTTTGTCAAGTGTAGCCCCATCATTGATGTCCTTCTGCTGCAAAGTGTGGATGGATATGTTGTGAATATTAGTACTTTCCTCTTGTTCCACAAATAGGGGTAACTCTTCAAAGAAAAACATGATAGTTCCCCATTGATGATTAGTCTCCTTCTCTACAGCCAATAAAGTGTGCTCATTATCCTAGTCAATAAACATAGGCAGCTCAGCAAACAAATATGATACTCCTTGCTTAGCAGCTTTAAATTGCTCAAAAACTTGTTGCCTCAACTGGTGATGTTCTTTCATAGCTATTTATCCATTGTCTAGTACTGAATGAGAAGTAGTGTCCTCATTCTTAGTCTCTTGACTTTGAACTGGCTCACATGGGGTATCCTTTACAAGGTTTGGCATTACATAACCAGAATGCTGAGTCCATGAAAGCCTCTATGGTTGCTATATGTTTTGAATATTTGCGGGCTCTTGACATGGCTGAACATGTGGACTAATGAGGTGGCTTGATTGTTTATGTTCACTCAAAGACTCTTGTAGGGGTTTCTCTATTTCTTCTGTAGGACTATGACCCCTAAAACTGGGAATCTTAGGCTTGGAAATCCTCATTGTAGATTGAGAGGAAACTCCTGACCTAAAATTTGGAATTACAAGTTTAGGAACTTCCTTATTGGCAAGCTGCACTGGGACACAAGAAGTTGCTTGAGCCTCTAGTTCTTGTAATCGCGTGATCAACAACCTCATTTGCTCTTCTTTAAGTGCAACTTGCTCAACAAATAACTCCTCATCATGTCTTTGAGCCTCTATTTCCTGTTGTTGAATATGATCTTGATAAGCAAGCTCCTCCTGCTGCATGTAGTACTTTTCTTCCTGATCCAAGGCCCTCATCTGTGCTTGAAAGTTTTCCAAAAGTTCATCTAAATTCATGCTTACAATATGCTAGGATTGATTCTGCAAATTATAATGATAGCTAGGAACAAAATGGCTATCTTGTAGGTGTTGGTAGGCTTGCTGCAAAATAATTGGAGCAGGGGTGGCTGGGTGGTATGCATATGGGATTTGTTGGCTACTTGCTGCTATAGAATTATTCTGAGTAAAACCACTAGTATAGTCATTTTGATATGGCTGATAGGGCTGATTAGATGGTAAAAATGTAGAAACCTCATAGAATGGAGAATGATAAGCTATTTTCTCATAAAAACAAGGAAAAACTAGACTTCATTTTTCATACCAGCAACTGAGTCTTCTTGAAACCAGTAAAAAATACACTCCAGAGTCGCCAGGTGTGATTAGAGCTTGCCTCCAAAGGCAGAAAATACTACTATCCACACCAAACAGTAGTTACAAAAAGCTTAAAAAGAATTGAAAATCAGCTCCTGGTCCCACCGATTCAAAATTGCGCCTTGTTAAGTTTGCAGGAAACTTAACCTTTTGGAGAAACATGGAAACATTCCAAGTTTGTGGGTAAACTATGGCTGAAATGAATCTCTGGGTTCTAGGCCAACTTACTATATGATGATCACCTATTTGCTTCTTGAAAGACTAAAAATTGATGGGGAAAAGGGATAGAAGTATTGCATGAAAACGTAAATAGCTGAAATGAAACATAAACTAAGGTGATCCACCAAATTTGACATGAAAACATAACACACAGAGGATTAAGCCCTGGGTCAACTAATTGAATTGGAGGTAAAACTGTTGGAAATATTTAGGATTAACCAAGTTACTGAGAGGGGAGGGGTGAATCAGTAACTCTTAAAACTTTGAAACATTTCTGCACTTTTATATTCTCTAACCATTCATTCATCTAATCTACTGCAAGCATGAAAATGTAATCATTCATAACACATAACACAAAGATTGGTAACCCAGAAACCTTCC
>MU224834.1:512169-522335 GCA_018584345.1 Thuja plicata | reverse complement strand
ACATTGCTGGAGAGAATGTCAATGTTTTGAGAGAGAGCCGAACTCCCCACATGATAGAAAAATATGAGGATACTCATGTGAACTATTGCATTGACATAGACATGGAAAATTTCAGAATGCAACAAGATGAGAATAAAAATCAAGAAGCTGACCTTTTGAATAAAGAGCCAATCTTGCAGGAAGATGGACTATGGAAAATGTACTTTGATGGTGCTTTCTCTAAAGAGGGATCAGGGGCAGGAGTGTTATTAATATCTCCATTAGGTACAACCTTTAAATACTCATTTCTGTTAGACTTTCAATGTACAAACAATACTGCAGAGTATGAGGCTTTATTCTTAGAACTTGAGCTTGCTACCAAACATGGTATAAAATGTTTGAAGGTTTATGGTGACTCTGAGTTGGTGGTAGCACAAGTCAGATCTAAATATGCTGTGAAGAATGATAGATTGAAAATGTACAAACATGTTATTTGGGATCAACTTGAGATGTTTGATGCTTTTAATATAAATTGGATTGAAAGGTCAAAAAATATTATGGCTAATTTTATAGCAAATGTGGCTATGAAAAATGATGATTTGACCTTACATGGAGTATCAATACTTGAAGTAAAAACAAGGCTAGTTGTCCCAGACAATATATACAACTGGTAGGTGTTCTAGGATGATAAAGATATTTTAAGGTTCATGCAATGTTTAGATCACTATGAGAACCAAAGTATTGATTGTGGTTCCTTATTAGAACACGATGATGGAAAGGATTATATCTTTAGAAATGAAGTTGTCTAGTTAAGTTCTAGTCAGATTCCTAGGGGTTTGGTTGAACTTGAGGCATTGTTTATAACTCATCAAAATGATACATCCAAGTTAAGCAATGCCAATGTTGAGGATCTAGAAGAAATAAACTTAGGATTTGAAAATAATCCTCAAAAAGTATATATTGGAAAAGGTTTGGATTCTCATGTGAGAATAAACCTGATTAAGTTATTAAGAAAATACAAACATGTCTTTGCTTGGTCATATGATGACTTGAAAGCATATAGAGAAGACCTTTTCCAACACAAAATTCCTTTGAAGTCGGATGTTAATCCATTCAGGCAGAAACAAAGACTTTTTAATCCCTTGTTGGCTCCCAAGATGCAACAAGAGTTGATGAAACTCAAAGATGCTACGATAATCTAGCCTATAAGACATTCAACATGGGTATCAAACCTAGTGCCAGTTAGGAAGAAAAATGGTGACATCAGGCTATGTGTTGATTTCAAGAATCTCAATATTGCTTCATTGAAAGATAACTATTCACTGCCAAATATGGAAGCAATGTTGCATAAGGTTACTAGTTGTGAATTATTGTCCACGATGGATGGTTTTTTAGGTTACAACCAGGTTTTGGTTAAAGAAACAAAGCAGTATAAAACTGCATTTACTACTCCTTAGGGAACATATGTTTATATCAGAATGCCTTTCGGATTAATAAATGCAGGAGCAACTTTTCAAAGGGCCATGGATGTTGCTTTCAAATATTTTATAGATCTATTCATGGTCATTTATTAGGATGACTTGACTACATATTCCAAAAGGGCTTTTGATCATTGTGACCACCTGGGTAAAAATTTTAATAAAGCTTTGGAATATGGTGTTTCATTAAACCCTAAGAAGTGTCATTTTGCGGTCAAAGAGGGGAAGTTGTTGGGACATATAGTGTCCAAAGAAGGGATAAGGATAGACCCTAAGAGAGTGGAGGCAATTCAAAGAGTAATTTCTCCAAGAAATTTAAAAGGTGCTCAATCCTTTTTAGGGAAGTTAAATTTTGTCAGAAGATTTGTAGTCAATTTTGCAGAAATTGTTAAGCCCATTGTGAAATTACTAAAAAAGGATACTAAGTTTGTTTGGAATGAGGAAGCTCAGCAAGAATTTGAAAGAATTAAAGAGGCAGTATAACAGGCCCCAATTTTAAAATCTCTAGATTACACTAGGCATTTCTCTTTATTTTTATTTTCCTCATTTCATACTATTGCTGCAATATTACTTCAAAAGGATGAACAAGGATTTGAACATCCTATAGCTTTTTACAGTAGATCCTTGTAGGCTATAGAACTTAATTATGAAATAATGGAAAAGCAGGCTTATGCATTGGTTAAGGCTGTAAAATATTTTAGGCCTTACTTGGTTTGTGCTAAGGTGCAGGCCTATGTTTCTCATTTAGCAGTAAAAGATATCCTTACATAGTCAGAGGTTACTGGTAAGAGATGTAAGTGGATTACAAAAATACAGGAGCTCAATCTTGAGATCAGTATCACCAAACTAATAAGAGGACAAGGTCTGGCAAAACTTATGACAGAAGAAAATCTAGATTTGGTGCACCTAAACCAGATAGAGACATATGATCAAGCTATTACTAGTATAGAAAGGCAACCATATTATGCTGATATTGTTTTCTTTCTCAAACATGCTAGGTGCCCTAATCATTTATCTGAAAACCAAAAGAGAAGTCTGAAATTAAAAGCTCAAAGGTATATCTTGATCCAAGGGGATTTGTTTTGGAAAGATAAGAATGGTATATTATTGTTGTGCCTTGACAATTTCCAGGCTGAGAGGGTTTTAGTTGAGATGCATGAAGGGGAATGTGGAGGTCATTTTTCTGCTAGGACCACCGCCCATAAAATTTTGAGGTCAGGATATTATTGGCCTACTTTATTCAAAGACACATATATTCATGTCAAAAAATGTCAACCATGTTAGAGGTTTTCCAACAAATTAAAATTTGCAGGTGCTCTGTTGCTGAATCTAGTGAGTACTAAGGCTCCTTTTGCTATGTGGGGGATTGATTTTATTGGTGAATTTTAAGAGAAATCTAGTGCATGACATAGTTGGATACTAGTGGCCACTGATTACTTTACTAAATGGATTGAGGCTATCCCTACCAGGAAAGCAGCAAGCAAGGTGGTTACTGAGTTTCTCATGGATAACATTTTAACCAGGTTTGGTGTTCCTAGTAAATTAGTAATGGATAATGCTATGAGTTTCAGATCAGAAGAAATGACAAGATTTTGTGAAAGGTATGGGATTACAATATCATACTCATCCCCATACCACCCACAAGCTAATGGACAAGCTGAGTCTAGCAACAAAAGCATATTGAAGATACTAAAAAGGACTCTGGAACAAAATAAGAAAACATGACATATAAAGTTGAGAATAGCCCTTTGGGATGATAGGATCACAATCAAGAAGGCAACTGGTAAATCCCCTTTTGAATTGGTATATGGTTTTCTAGTGAATAATTTATTACCTATTTACTAGTTTATACAAGAAGAACATTTAAATATCTCTGACCCAATGCAAGACAGAATGATACAGTTGATAGAGTTGGATGAAACTAGAAGAGAGAGTCAAAGGGAGAACATAGGGTTACAGTAGAAAATGAAGTATTTGTTTGACAAGAGGGCTACTAACTGAAAGTTTCAGGCTGGTGACTTATTTCTCCAATGGAATGCAAGGGTAGAAGACAGAGGTAAGCATAAGAAATTTGAGTCTTTATGGTTAGGGCCTTATATAATCTCAGAATATTTTGGCAAAGACTCATATTTGTTGAAAGATATGGAGGGAGAAGGTTTTGAGTTGCCTATGCATGGGCAATTTTTGAAACATTTCTTTAGATAAAAATCATTGCAGTGCACAATTAAATATGTATTATATGTTTAGTCTTTTTCCTGTTCGTAAGTTCTGTAGATACTTCCCTTTTTCCCCCGATCTATTCTGCTCCTTTTTGGTGGTGGTCTACAACCAGAGATTCTATGATTCTTTGTCATAAACCTTGTTTAGCCAATCCTCATCAGAGCCACTGTTGGTTGTATCCCAGGTTTTGGTTCCTTTCCCTCAGTTTTGTGGTTTTCCCTCTCCAAATTTTCATGTTTTCAAGCCTAAAACCTATGAAAATATTCAAAGACTTGAAACCCTAGTTTGTTCAGTGATCAAATTTGAAGAAAAACCCTAAGGTGTTTTTCGCTTATGTTTCTCAGTTACTTTTTTCCTCACTTAAGTCATGAGTTCTCTTTTAATCGCTTAGTCACACAACTTAAAACAACATGTTCCTTTTTATCCCTGACTTTGTAATTAGCTTTTGTCATGTTATCTCATGTAATAACTAAATATTCCCTATTCTTTCCCAGACTTTGTGATTTGCTTTATGTCACGTAATCACTGAATCATTTGAACAGAGCAGTAATATGTCAGTGGGCCCAAAGGTGAGTCAGGTGGTCGCAAGATGTTTTCCATAGTTAAGAGTTTATTAAGAGACATTGCGATTACCGTTTGTCACATAATTGTTAAATGAGTCTAATATTAAGTATGATGCAAAGCCTTTAGTCATGCAGTCTCCAGAAAAGAGGCCGGTTAAGTTGAAACTTCTAAGACTTGGCAACTAACCTTTTATGGTTTAAGATAAAGCACAATCAGGTTGTCACCAGATAAATCAGCTTTCAAATCAAAAGAAGACATCTGTCAGGATTTAAATGGATTTAAAAATGATCACTTAAAGGTATAAGTGTATTCAGTGACTATGAGACTACTTTAGGGTAACTTTTAGTCACAGGGTCTCATGATATTTTAAAGGCATGATAAGTTACTTGGCGATTAAGCGACAACTGTCAGACAAAATCATTGAAAGATCCTATGGTAGTTGCCAAGTCTGAGAATAAAAGAGCGTAAGGAGAAAATTCCTCATGACTCAATGGTCAAGGGTATGTCGTGAGATTGCAAGATGATTTTAAGGGAAGGATGCTTTGTCGCGATGTCTCAGAAGGTTTTTGGCTTTTAACATTTTCATTTGGCAATCAGGCGACTAAGGGTTGTCGCATAGTTTGGTAGAAGAAAGATAACATTTGGCGACTAAGAAATAACTGTGGAAGCTAACACTAACAGTTAGTTGCATAGTCTCATAAAATAATGTGGGTTAGTGATAACCATCCACAACTTTGATTCCCTTGTGTTGCATGATCGCCAAATGTTCACTGTGGTCAGTAAAGGTAAGGAAGTTGTATAGTCACCATGTCTCCAGATAAATCATGAGTTAAGGATTGGGATCAGTGCCAGATAAAATGAGTGCAGTCGCCTTGTCACTTAATGCTAATTTATGTAAAAGGCACCAGTATTAAATATGTTAGTATGAATTATTCGACGGCCAATCATATTTTTAGATTTTGATTACTGTACAGAAAAAGGGTAGCTGAGATGTATGACAAAGGGCCAATCCCAGGGCTACATGTAAGCTCATTTGAATTTTATAAGGTTTTTCTGATGATTCAGTTTTACAAATTTGATTTTCCAGTCACACTCAGGAAACTACGGCTAGGTTTTCAATTATGTTCATAGTATGTGGAATTTAAGATAGAATTAATGTTCTGAGAATCATGAGCTATGTACCTTGAATGGTTACTATAAGGAGTTGATGGCTTGTTCATTTACATTCACCTTGCTTTCTAAGTTGCTAAACTTAAAGAGTTCAGTTGCCAAAACAGAGTAAAATTCAAAGATTTACAGAATTCTCCATGATTTATACGTTCATTATTCCCAGAATTGTGCGCAAGATAGTCTGTGAGTCTCAGTGATAGATTTGTTTCAATACCGGTAAAGAGAGGGAATTCAAGCACTTAAAACATGAGCAGAGCAGTGAGTATAGCCTTGAATAGAAGCAAAAGTGAGAGAATGGAGGACGAGGTAAAGGGAAAAGTGAATTATTCAGATGAATTCCTCCGTCTCCTTCCTGGTTCAACACATAATAAGAAGGTTAATGCAAATGTTCTCATTGATGAATATAGAGATGTTCGAGATGTTGTTACTCTAGGAACAACATGTTTTTCTCTCTTCAACTATTTTTATAAAAATTCTAACAAGGCCATCCCAGTGTCAAACCCTTGGACCTATGGTTTAGCCATGTTGATTGTTGCTGATGTCTTCCTAGATGTAGACTTGTTCTTGGACCTGGCCAATCCTTATGATGTTTTATCCAAGACCATCAGGAGGGATGATGGCACTTATTGATATTAAATAGAAATTTGTTCATACAATCCTTTGGCTTATACAACACCATGTCTACCAAAATTGACATGACAAAGCAGCAACAGAGGTATACTTTGAAGCCTGGGATTGCTAAGAGGCAGTTGCTGAAACATATGCTAAAAGAAGTGAAAAAATATTTAGATCCTATGTCTGGGGACAACCCATATTATTATAAGGATCTACACTTCTATATCAAGTATGTTGCCTATGCCCTGTGCAGAGTGCTGGGGATAGATGGTGATGCAGAGAAGATTGATGCAGGGATTTTGATGATGGTGTTGGATCTACAAGAGGTCCACTCCAGTACTAGTTATGATTATATTCAGCACATCATAGATGAAATGCATGAGGGTTTCATTGCAACCCAGAAGAGAATGAAGAACCCAAAGGAGAAGGAGGCCAAGTTTTTACATTACTCTGTTCTTATGCATCTCCTTTTGCATTTCAATTTTGTTATCATGGATGTTAATAATTTAACCCCTCAGATATTCTACCAAGAAGGACCAAATCCTATCCAATTTTGGGTGAGGGTTTGGAATTACACTTCTAGAGAGTGTGACTATTGTGCCTTTTAGAATTGGATTGTGTATCCAATAGTACAGAGTTTGGGGACCAGCAAAATAAGAATCCCATTAAAAGTTATACAACTGCTTAGGCCGTGTGAATATACAGATAGCTAGGGTGGAAAGCATAATTGGGGTGACTTCTTTTTGGAAGAAAATTACACAGTCATCAAGGTATATGGGTGTATTCACCCACCTCATCTATTACCATATTATGTACCAGCAATGGAATTTATATGGAAGCTATTGTTGATAGACAATGAGCATTTTGCGCCACATAAGAAGGGGACTTTGACCCCTAGGAAGTTTAAGATTTCTAACTTCACAATTGGCAAGGGTGCCATTGATGCAGTAGGTCAATGGTTGGAAAGATATAGGATGGGGGAAACCCCTTATAGATACATTGACCTAGGAGGTTCTATGGCAGGGGTAAGGAGATTGTATACTCCTACAATCCCTAATACAAATGTCCATAGTGAATGCATAGAGGAAGATGCAACAAGGAATCTCTTGGATGAAGATGATATTCATACAAGAAGACTGGGGATTCAAGAATTGTTAAAACCTGAGAAGCAAATAAAGAGAAATGGGTTGGCTTTTGGGGGTTTTTACCCTGATCTCCCATATTTTGATAGAATTAAAGCCATGATAGACAACTATTATGTGCTTATAGAACAACTTGATATGGTTCTTGACAAGAAAGGTGCTTAGAGACCTGATCATTCAGAGTCTGAATACAATAGTAGTAGTGACAGTGATTATGCACATCCTACTATGCATGCTCCACCACAACAAGATATTGTTGAAATCCCAAAGTTGCGGGGAGCAAAGGGCCATATTATAGATTTGACAGTAGTTGCTCAAGTAGATGATATAGAAGAACCTGCTTCAAAGAGGAAGAAACTAGAGATAGGACAGCCTTCAATTGAAGGGCAGAATAAGAAGAAAGATAAGGCTAAGGCCTTAGTACCTGGCAATAGGTTATATGATCATAACCTAAGAAAGGCAATTAGGGAAGGTAAGAAACAACAGCCTGATTTAGATGATAAGGTTGAAATGCCCCTTAAGGCCTGTATTGATGAGAGATTGATTCATCAACAAGAGTTTTTGAATGATGATAATTTTGTAAAAAATGAGGAATTTAAAGACTTCTTGAGATGGTACAAGAAAGAAAAAATAAGAGGAAAGCTGACAGTTGATGACAAAGAGACCATAACTAATGAGGCATTGATGGCTTTGCAAAATTATGATCCTAAAAATGAGGATATTTCACCAAAGGATGCAAGGAAAATAGTATTAGGAAGTGGAATACTATTGGCTGAGGGTTGGGATTTAGCATCCGCCTTCATTATTGATTAAATAAGGAAAAAACCAGATCTCAAGATGGCTAGTGAAGTTCAAATAGGTGATGTGATAAAAGGATTTGGGTATAGCCCAAAGTCTCAAGCCTTTGCAATGTGGAGCCTATGTCCAAAAGACCAAAAACCCCAAGTGGTCAACATTTAGGAGAATATGGTGGACAATCAAATGGTTTGGACAATGCAAAATATAGGGGATTTGGAGATATCCCAAATCATGACACATTGGGCTCACTTGAATGAAGACAAAACTAAAAAATTGTCTGAAAGGTGCAGTACATTGGTGGAAGAGACTAGTGCATTAGCAAAAGATAGAGAAATGTGCAGAGTGCAACTTTATCAGAGGGATCAGATGATAAAGAAATTGATGGAATAATTGGAAACAAAGCCTGAGGTGATGTATGTACCGCAGCCCCTGCAAATTGAAGACAAAGCAAAGTCTGAAGAGGTAGCTAAGGAAAAGGCTGAGGAAGAGAAAGGAAATGAGGTTGCTTTAAGAGCATTGAAAGGTGTGCTACAACATAGAATTGACATCTTAAAAGATAAAGCTGATGTTATACTCAACACTTATAACAAATTGCTAGTTTTGCACACGGAGGTAATGGGGTATTTGGCTATCCTCAACCCCTGTTTTACTAAGTGGTCTACTAGGGTGTAGTTATTTAATAAGTTAGCATCATTGCAAGCCCTAAGATTAGATTATCTAGAAATAGTTACTAAAGTTGAAGATGAGATCAAAAGAGTTAATATTTCTCTCTCATTCTTTAAGGGCAAATTGAACCAAATTGAGGTAAAGTTAAGCCTCTTTTCTGATGATTTTAATAGATTTATACCTTCCTTAAGAGGAGATGATGATCAAGTGAAGGCCTGAGATGCCTGGAGGGGTGAATTTGATAGAAAAATGCCTAGTAGTGAGGCATTTATTTTAGGAACTTATATTGATGTTGAAGGGTTCAATAAGATATTGGACGAAGCTTTCAAGGCAAAAACTAACATCAATAAGTTTCTAGTAGACATCAAAAATATCACTGATGCAAGATGGGATAGGCAAAAGGTCCAAATATAGAGTACTCAGGACTTCAAGTGGCCATTAGATGATGAAGTGAAAGCATGGGAAGTGTTGACTACACCCAAGAGAAAGAAGCCAGTAGTAGAAGAAGAAATTTTGGACGATGAGTAAGGATGACTACTTGGTACCTCACCATTGAAGATAAAGAGGACAGTTATTGCAAGAGGAGAATGTAGGTAAATCTAAGAGCACAGTCATCTAGACTCGACATAACTACTGCCATCTACTATGTAGACTATCAGATTCAAGTCACTAGATTGGGAGAAGAACAAAGAATATGTATTTCTATCTTTTTGACTTGGTCATTCTACCACTTCTTCTCTCTCTTTCTTTTTGTCTCTTCTATAGTTTTAGGGTTATGTTTTCTGAGACCATCTGAAGCTTGTATCATCCTTTTGAAAGGGATTCCAAGATGGTTGAAGACCTATATATATAGAAGAGAGTTGTATATTTTAAAAAAGGATTAAAATTAATGTAAAGAATCAGTCTTTCTAAATCTATGCCTTTGTTTTTTCAAGCTTCAAAGCTTTTTCTTATGTATGAAAGAAGGATTACAGCAATAAAATATAGTGCAATTTTACTCTTCTTTATTATTGTCTCTTTATTTCCTGTGTATGCTTTTTTATGTTAAGATTGTAAGGCAGTCTGAAGCATTTTGGTTACAAGGTGACTATCTAATTACTTGCAAGTTTCTTTCATATAAAGAACTAAGTTTTGTGAGTAGTTTTAGGAAGCATATCAGTATTTAAGGATTTGATATAGTATTTTAGAGGTAATCAAATAATTTGTAAGGCAATTTATCCTAATTACATGTAGGTTGTAAAGCAGCTTACAATGTTTTGTTTATGTGAAACTTCAAGCTTTTGACTCTGTAACCCAAAGGATAAGCACTGATCTAGACCTGGGTCTGATAATCTATCATCATCTAAGTTTCAAAAAATTCAAAACTATTCTAAACACATTTTCCACTAAAATATATGAGCTAAACTGATCAAGGACTTATGTCAGCAGGATAGTGTCCACTTTGTTGATTCTTTAGAGAGTGAATCATTAGGTTATCCCTCCTGAAATCAAAAGGAAGAAGGATGCAAATCCTTGACTCATTGGTTTATGTTCT
>MU224834.1:463298-512107 GCA_018584345.1 Thuja plicata | reverse complement strand
AAGTTGTTACAGTGAGGTTTTTGGTTCATACCCAGTGAATGAAACAATCCACCAAATACATAGACTGAGATATCAGTAATCTTTAAAAGGTAAAACCTGCCTGAGTCTGTGGAGCTCAAAAATGAAGTAGGATATTATCCAATCCTTAGAAATTAGTCTTTCTCTTGCCTAAAAGAGGTTGCAACTGAGTATACCAGGTATACTATCATCATTAGGTAAGTGTTGCAAGAAAAAGAGCTAACATAGACAAGATGCAAGTAAGGAAGGTCATGGCATGCTTCACTGGGAGTGCCAAGTTATGGTGGAGAACTCACCTTGCATATGCAAGATCTGGGAAGGTGACAAGATTGATCACTTCATGGGGAGAGTTGCGAGCAGATCTTCAAGACTAGTTCAGACCTGGGAACTCTGACTGGGTGATTCAAGCAAAGTTTGATGAGTTAAAGCACAACGAAAAGATTAGGGACTATGTGCACAACTTCCAACAGCTAGATTTGGAAAGCACCAAACTAAATGATTTCAAAAAGCTTTACCTCTTCACTAATAATTTATAAGGTTGGGCCCGAGAGGAGTTGCAGAGGCACAAAGTCCAAACCTTGGTTGAGGTGATTACTACGGCCGATGGTCTACTCGACTATAAGGGCAATGCTGCAAAAGGGTTTGGAGGTGTGAAGTCAGATACTGAGGATTGCCGTCGAAACCACTCCAAGTGGCAGAAAAAGAATGGTGATACATAGCAGAAGAAAGGCGATGCAAAAGAAAAGGATTTTTCTAGTTCAAAGGAGAAGAACACTATTTGGACTTGCTTTTTTTGTGGTCAACCGGATCACTTTGCAAGGGATTACCCAAACTGTGTAGAGGTGAACACAATGGAAGTAGGGGATTCAAAGATGCCTTTTGTGGGAGGCATGCAACTGTTGAACATGATGCAACAAGTTAATTCTATAGAGGCATCACAGCCGAGCTTAAATGCACATGAGTTGTGCTATGTCGAGACCTACGTTGGCGAACAACATGTGCTAGAAATGATCGATTCTACTGTGACTCACAATTACGTCTCCATGAGTTTAGCCAAAAGACTTGGGCTCAGAAGGGAGCCAGTCAATTCAAATTTTAGAACTGTGGTAGCACAAGTTAGACAGATTTGTGGCAAAATTTGAAATGCCACTATGAGGATGACAAGCTGGAGTGGTAGCATAGACTTGTTTGTCATCGACATGTGTGACTATGAGATGGTCCTTGGGGTGGAATTCCTGTAGTGTGCTACAACAATAATGGTACCTCACTTGGGATATTTTCTTATCATTAACCCAGCGCAGCAGTGCATAATTCTTTTAGTGCAGCGGAAGGATTTGAAGAGGAGCTTAAATTATTCAAGCACAAGTTGTCTTGGAAATCCTGATGACTTAGTGTTGGCAACTTTAGTGGTCAAAGATGAAAAAAATCCAGATGCAAATTTAGCATTGCGTGACATTGAAGTGGTTGAGCCAGCGGTAAAATGGATATGTGTCGAGTAGCCTGAGAAATTGCTAAGTGTTGACAAGCAGATTGAGAATCTCTGATACTTAATGAACGAGTTAGAAAGTCTATACGATTGGGGCTGCTTAGATGGGCCTCATGCAGAACCTATTTTTGTGCAGCGGCCGAATAGGAGTTATGTCTTGTGCATGCGTGACAAGGACCCATTTGAACCTAGAGTTTGGAGACATAATGGGTGGTATGCAAAGAAGAAGATCTTTCACTTCCATCTAAGGAGTTTGCTGAACTGTGTGCGACATGTGAATTGACAGTAGCACACTACAATTCTAACTGATCCTAAAAGGGGTGAAGTAGAGCAGTGAGCAATGGATGAAGTGACCATCATGTTCGATAAAAGTTCTTTTCCAAGGGGAGATGTAGTTGGTGGGTTCCTTGAGTCAAACTTTGATTTTGACATGTGAGTTAGAACTTGGACTTCTCTTGCATCATCAATTGGGTCCAATGATGCAACGACATCGAGGGTGCCACCATGGTTTAAGTGGGGGAGGATCTTATGACCCTAGAGCTTATGCATTTTGGAGACATGAGGTATGCAATTTTCTCTTGAAGCATTGAAGTTGCGGTGCTGACTTATGTTTTGACTTAGCTATTTTTGGGCCAAGACCGAGGAATTTGTGCACCGATGTGCTTTGGGAAATACTTGCTCATTTTTTGTGCCAACTTGCATAGGAGAATTCTTCAAGTGTTGACTTGCATTGGTTAATGCTTATTCACTTGAAGTGCTGACATGCATTGGATAATGCATATTTACTTGTAGCACCGACTTGCATTGGATAATGCACCTTCACTTGTATCACCAACTTATATTAGCAGATTGCTCAATTCATTATAGGCAGAATCAGCAGAGGTGATTCTTCTTTGATGCATTGGATGATGTGAGATGAAGAGGCCGACTAGTGATTCGGATTGGGAGCATTCAGTGAGGCATTTGAATTTTGGCAACCGTAGATTGGGGGTGAGCCTAATATCTTGAGGTGATGTAGTGCTTATCAATTTGAGGTGCTACCTATTTAAAGGCGCGGCCTTGAGGCATTTGGGAAGTAGAGAGTGTGGTCTTTCAAATTTGAGATTCAAAACTTGTGAAAGTAGAGCAGAGTAGAGCTGTGAATTCAGTGTTTGGGAGAAGGAGAAGTGCAGCAGAGTTTGAATTCACTCCTTGGAGAAGTGTTCAAATTTTCTTTTGTGAGATTTGAGGCTGCAAGCCTTTTTGTATAAGTGATCGGCAATTCTTGCCTTGATCTGTTTTGTATTCTGGGTAGTACCCTTTCTATTATATTGAACTGATTTGTATTCATTCTGCATTGCACCACATTACTTGTACACTTTGGCACTTTTCTATGTATTTAAGTCTTCTACATTATTCCCTCTTGCATTCCGTTGCAACATTATGTTTAGGCGTAGCCTGGAATTTGCTCCCCTTGTGCCGTTTTGCCAGTGTCGCACGAGCTTAACTTGGAAGCCTGTGATAGTGATGATGGGTGGCTATACTTTTCTTATGTTTCTATTTTCGTAGCAGTTTCCTTCATAGATTACATGCATTTACTCAAAGTCTTTTATGGTTGGTACAAAAATAATAAATTATTGACTCTTCAAAATGACAAAGTCTTGCATACTATGCATTCGATCTAGTTTTTGCATATATTTTTTTATCTATGGTAAATGAAGTATACTTTTCTTGTGTTTCTGATTACAGGCATTCACTCAAAGTCTTATATGGTTGTCAAAGTCTTGCAGGAATTCGTATTAATCTTTCTAATCAATTTTTTTCGTACAAAAGAAATAAATTTTTGAAGCAGCCATATTGACTCTTCTAAATGACAAAGTCTTGCATGGATATACATTTGATCTAGATTGTTGCATATATTGATCTAAATTATAGCATATTTGATCTATGACACATCAAGTTTACTTTTGAGGAACCTACCAAAATGAAAGGTTCCTATTCTTCTATGTGAAACGCCTATATTGGTCATTATTAAATGAATTTGAACAAAGACTTAAAATGGTATGTGGAGATGTGAAAATGATCTATATGCAATTTTCTATGAGATTTGAAATATTAAAGTGTGCTTTAATTATTTTTTTATTCTTTTGATTGGATAGATTATTGTATTATGATATTTTTAATGCTATTGTGAAACAAAATGTAGAAATGAAACTACTACAAAAGGAAATTTCTATTAATCTCCATAGCTTTCTTATCTTCTCTCCATAATAAAAAAATAAAGATTAAATATTCTTTTTAATGATCATAAGAGCTCCACACAAGTCTGAAATCTAATGGCATGAAAACATAAAATCCAAAAGAAAAGCACTAGACCATAGAGAGAAAACCTACAATTGAGACTAGACAATAGAGGGAAAACCAACATTTGAAACTATTTACTTCCACCAATACCAATCTACCAATAAAAAAAATTTAGTTGTCATTTAAACACAAGGTCGAAGATATAGTATATCGATAAAATATCTAGGATGTAAACCTCTCAAATAGATAAAGGAATATGAAACAAAATATTCATTATCTCATCAATAGAAATTCTTAAATATAGTAACCATCTCATTCTATGAAAGAGGTACAAGATGGTGGCAGTGGCAACAATTCACACATTTCAGATAGTTTGAAAGTTGTTGATGAAGAGACCAAGGAATAAGATGATGCTAACACTACCTTTTAGGGTTGTGTGGAGTGTCTTGCTTTTTTTTAAGGAGGTTAGTATGTTGAAGAATAAGGTGGATTTTCTGATGAATCGGTTCTCTGGTTTGGATTGATCAATGATGAGTGTGGCTAGGTTTGGTTATAGAGTGATGTGTAGTTCTATCACTATGCTATGTCTCCTACAATAAAAGGTTGACGAGAATGATGAAGGGGATAACTATGAGCTCCTAAATTTCTAAAGGGAGGACTAGAATAGGGCTCTACATAGTGCAAGGCATTGTCCTAAACACTACCATTTCTCATTCCTTTGGCTATACTCTTTTGAGGATTTCATCTTTTTTCATTGTTCCTCTACTATTAATAATTGTTGCATGGGTTGTTCATAATTTGTCTATCATTTCTCCTTTATTTGTCAGTTTTTTGTTAATTTTTGTTGATAATATTTCTAGTCCAACGAGCTTCCATAGTCTGTATGCTCTTTGTGTTGTTGTTTTGTAAGAATTAGCACCCTTGTAATGCTATTAGTTTACTAAAAATCCATCTTATTATCACTTCAAAACACATTGATCTTACATAATATATGATAATCAAACACAAACTAAATGTATAAAACTAAATACACTTGAGAAGAATTCTTCATAATATTTGATTACACACACACACACACACACACACACACACACACACACACACGTATTTATATACATAAATAGATAGGAAATAATTAATATCTACTTATTGTGATTATATATAAATATTCATATGCATGTGCAAGCACAATTGAGAGGGGGGGTGGTGAATCAATTGTACTCACAATAATTAAAACATTAACAATTGAATCAATTACAGATCTGAAAGATAAACAGTCAAACCTACAAGATCGATGTACCCTGTTAAAAGTACTGCCCACTTAAGAGAAAATAAGAACAAATAAGAATGTACTTGCATTCACAGACCCACTTCCTATAGCACATTGCTCACAATACAATGATCTGACCCTTAGTTAGGTTCATTGATCAATCACTGATAACAATTACAAAGGGTGGGAAAATTATCCAATACAATTAAACTGACTTACAACATCTACAATGCCAATATAGTTCCAATGAAGTACAATTTATGCCTCAGTTGCATAATACAAACATCTCTCTCTTCTTTATCTATCATAGACTTCGCAATCACAAATGATTGGCCATTTATACATAATACAAGGAATATCAACAACAAGGTCAGCCAAGACCTAAACAAATAAATGATATGTGAAAAAAAAATTCAAACACCAATGCAATCCAAATCAAGTCATCTAGGACTTAGATAAGACCCAAACATCATCCATGAACATGCAATAACTTTTCCAAATCCATGCCTCGAATTAAAACACGTTACTTCACCAAGTTGGCTAAGACGTAAATGAAGAAACACCAATCACGCTCAACAAATCACCAAATCCGATTACGGTGAACCATCATCACGGTCATAACATGATCCAAGAACACTATAAAGCAGCATGAATAACTTCTCAAATCTCCATACCATCTCAGCCTCCAAATCTAGACTCATCTCTGTAATGTTCATCATGAACATTGAACACTAAACTCTATCACATGAAAATGATAGTTTTCCAAACTCTAAATAATGAACAACACTAGTTGAGGAAACAACATTAACTCCCAAAGAATCCACCAACTTTGTGTCCACTAAATCTACCAAACTGATCCATACCAAAGAAAAAAAATCAACCTCTGAAACATCCTAAACAAGAGGATCATTGAAATACTAGCACCCAATAAATCAAGAATATCTCTCTCCAATAGCCATAGGAAGCTCTGTAAGTTGACCAAAATCAACTATAGACATATCTAAACCATCACTTATGATCACAACATAAGATCTACAACATATCACCTGAACAAATGAATTCTTCTCAACTAAAGAAAATACATTGTCTGCAACAACAATAGCATGTTGACATCAATAAAAAAAAATTAATATCAACACAGATAGGAAAGGTATAATCAACAATCTCTTACATGATCAATAGTCTTGTAAAAATATCCCTCTTTGGTATTGATGAAAGAATATAAAATGAAAATTAATCAATGCACAAAGATAATATATCCACCTAATCACTCTGAATATCCAGCTACAAAAAACTCAACACAACTTATTTTTCACATAATTGTCTCCCTCTTTGACATCAATGGAAAAGGACCAAAGATATCAAAAGAACCAAACTTGCCTCAAAAGGTATAAAAAATAACTATTTCACATCATCCTACCACAAGAATGCTCCCTTGAGGAGAATTCCCCATCTCATCAATCCACAGAATAATATTCTGATAATGTTCTGGATTAATGTCATCCTTACCATCATCTGGTTTGATCAGGAGGAGCCATTACCTCAAGCTTATCTTTGAGATATTTAAATATATCCTTCGAAAAAGGCTTTGTAAAAATATCAACAATTTGTTCCTTAGTAGATACATACTCCAATTTTACTTCTGTGTCACTGACTCACTAATACATTTGGTCCTATTTTCCGATGGTAATTTTTGACAGAGGGGCAAATTTTATGAAATTTGTGTGTTTTTTTTTTAAAAATTTGTTCCTGATATTGTCACAATTCTGATAGTTTTGGGAAAACATTAAAAAAAGATAGATGATCAAATTCATTTTCATTTTAACGTGCGAAAGCAGTGCCCCAAAGGACATTGCTCTGCGTGCAGAAGCTGACCCCATTCCTTGGAAGCCAATTGACATGAACCCTTGGATAGCGATACATACAACAACTACCGATAGTTCATAGGTACATCCTTTTGTATGAAATCTTTGCATAATTTCTGGTTGATTATGATTTCATCATAACCTTAATGTTTGAACCCACATATATTTTTTTACAAATTTGTTTCTTTTTTTACAATGTGCATCATCATACAGAAATACAAAAGGGTTTCTTATATGCATATTTATCTCTATCTGTGAACCATACCCTTTGTATTTTTAAATATATGTATCATTTTTGGGCTTCGAGGCTATGGTTTGGTATAAGGAAACCTTAGTGAAGTTTTTTGGAATTGTCACATGTCGTGACTTGTGTGCGAATTGGTAAAAACTTCAACCTATTTTTTTATTATAGATATTCTATATAATTTAACATGAGCTGTGGTATTTCTTTCACTATCTTGGCATTCTTGGGGTTTTAATGTTTCTAAACTTATCATGGTTGTAATCCTTCTAAACTTACCATGGTTCTTCATGCCTTATTATCAATTTCATTTATGTTGGTCACTATCCAATATTTTTTTATAGCGACATGGTCTCCTCTTTTTGTTACTGCATCAAGTGATCAGTCCTAGATGCCCTCTCCCAAATTAACTACTTGGAAAGGACCAAGATTATGCCAAAACAACCCTAATTAGGGTTTTCTGTAACTACCACTTACAAGAATTAAATTTCAACCAATTACAATAAGGCACCTATCCATGGGCCAATGAAAAAATTACATTTTTCAATACATATCCTTTTAGGGATTGACCAGTGAGGAAACTCAGTAGGTTTAATACATTAAATGCATTTCTATTTCCACTTGGAATAACTAGAATGGTGGTAACAAAGGTGTACCTACATAGCATGTTTATCTTTTTTTGAACTCCATCTATCTTCCATCCTCTTTTTCTTGGAAATATTCCCATTGAAGTGTTCTTGAAACTTGTTGTACTTGAAATAACTTTTAAATTGATGTCTTGGCCTTCATCCTTCTTCATGAATTTTTACTTGCAAATTTTTCATCTTCTCTTAAAATCACCTTGTCTTTGCATTTGACTTGCATCTTGACTTTCCAACCTTAAAGTCCTTCCTATACTTTGCATGGCATTTGAAATTTCATGTCAGTTTTTGAACTTATAATCATACTTTCACATGAAGGGGCTTGACCTTCAATATCTTCTTTCTTGTAACAAGATCATTACCTTCATGTGACATGGGTGCTACATTATGATTAGAACTATTTTTGAAAAAATAAGAATATATCTCATAGATTTTTGTCATATTTTCAACATTTCTAAGAACCTATTCTAGATCTATATCCATTAGGTGTATGCTCAATTGACTCTCCCTCAAAGGTGACTCATGATCTCCATGATGCAAGTTGTGTGTATACTCAATCATTAACAACAAGCTTTCAAGATAAACATGTTAATATGGAAGAAAATGCATGTACAGTGACTGTTTATGGAAGAAAATCAGAGAAAGTGCAGTGAAAAGAACATTTTATTGGTTCAAAACTTCTATCTCCTTATCACTTCAAACAAAACCATATTCCTCTCTATAATTACAATGAACACATGTCTCTTTTAGACCCAAACATCAACTAACTACCTTTTAAAACTATCCTTAAACTGACTGAGACATTTAAAACCAATTTTTTCCATCCTAATGATTGAATTCAAATTATCATAAAATGAATTCTTATTAAATGTACATATTTCTAGATTCCAAGTGAATGGTTAATATCCTAGGTGAGTATTATGGAAATTAATTCATGTAGTAATCAAGTACTAAGAAACCTATGTTTGATGTTTTATGTGTGCATTAGTTTAGTTGTATGAAACTAATAATATTACTAGTTGGTTGACTATAATGGTATATAGATGATGAGATTATTGTAGAATGTAAATGGAATAGTTGGGTAATATGAATGTAAGTTCATAAGATTATTTTTAAGTTTTAGATTTTAGCACAAAGGAAATGTTAGAATAATACTAATATGTATAGTGCTTAATGTAAATCTAATAATATTCTATGGGGTAGGATACAATGTTAGATTAGAGTGGAGTATATTATAATCTCAATTGAACCACTTAAAAGGATTATTGTGTATGAGATTCATGATACAAATGGGTACTCTTGAATGTACTCATATTAAAAGAATTAAGGATATCAAGTAAAAGTTATGTCCATTAGATTATTTTCATTAATTAAAATGATTGAATGTCTTAGTGTAAGAATTGGTTGAAATGGGAGTAGTAGTAGGAAACATGTGTTTCTTCTCCTCTCAATAGATTTGTAATTATTTTTTAAAACAAGAAATTATATCATCGTGTGGCCTAGGGTGGATCTTTTAAACTTGGATAATTTGGTTGATTGTGTAGAGAATTTCATAATTTTGGGATATATATGCAACTTTATTGATCAAATATTTTTCATACTGCATCAACACCCATGCCTCGAGTCCCTGAGGCCTATATAACATGTTTTCAATACTATCAGTGGATTCCAACTAAATTTTTCATTATGGTACCCTTGGAAATAACTTGTTACTAAATGACCCTTGTTAAGCAACTTTTTAAATTTGACAAGTTGCTCAACAATTGTTGTGCAACTTTTGCAATTCTTGCATTTTGTGAAAATATAAATAGAAAAACACTTTATAAAAACATAAAATAACCTAAATATTCCTAAAATACGCTAATTGAACCCTATTACATCATAAAGTTCCATGGAAGCCTCATTGGAAACTTTTGCTTTCACATAGAAATATTGACAATAAATGGTACATTTTTATATTTTGGACCAACTATGACCTTCCATGACATGGATTGATTAGAAATACCTTAAAAATGGTCCTTGGGATCTTATTTTACACAAACCAAAACATAAAAAGATGACAATTACATCAGGAGGTATAAAAATGGCTACGTGCTCCTGCACCATACACCTCGCCCAGAAAGAAACTGAGGTCCTTTTGAGGACCATGCTGCACTAAAAAAAGTTTGGAACATCTTTTTCCTAGCCTCCAAATTATGTATCTTTCTGGTATACCCTTTCATTGGATACACCAAACTCTCCTTCCTAGGTGCGCTAGCCTAGGGCTTTGTAAACAAGACACTTCCAAAAACTTCCATCTCCTACCAATGGATCCTACACCCTCCAAGTACCCTATAATGACATAACAAGTCATAAAAAGTGGCCCTCCTTTGGGTGGAACTCTTATACCTTGACTGGTCCAACCACCATGTACCCTCAATTAGCAATATATCTTCAATCAGAGATCTTTATCTTTAATCGTTGCATACCCCTTCGACCAAACACACATGGCACATATCATACATGTTTTAGACTATCACCACAAGTCACATTAACCACAATAAGTGGGGAAGGCTTATAAATTCATGGTGTCTTAAAATTAATTGTTGATTCCCAATCAATATTGCATATAATGAAGAGTTTATGAACACAAACATAGTGACTATGTCCTTACAACAAAGAATGAACAAATTGCAAGGAAACAAAAGTTTGTTGATTTAAATGTCATTACTCTAACAAACTCCCTAAAACTCCTCTCTTACTCTCATTCATACTCACACTACCCAAATACCCTTCTACTAATCGATTGACAGTTACAACTCCTTGCTAGACTATTTGCAGTCAGTTTAATGATTGTTATATTTAGTATTCTGCTGTCAAGTTGATGACATAGTTGTCAACTTGAAAACTCTCCATTCATTTATCATTGTATTTAACTCTTTTAAGGCCTTTTATTATTCTATCCTAACACTAAAGACATAATAAATTGTTTTAACATGGGGGCATACACTTTTAACATGGCTCCTATTAAAAAATCCTTACTAGACCTATATGCCATATTTCTTCTTTGTTCTTGCATGCTCCATGTTTGTGAAACCTATGCCAATCATGTTGATCCTTTCATCTTGATATTTCAAACCAATAATATTCTATGTCCTGGGGGATTGGTTTGATCTTATCTCTTTTATGTCTTGGTGGAAGTCTTTTGATACTATCTTATGCTTTACCAAGAGTATGATTGCAAGGTCAAACTCTTGCTACAATGGGGCCTATATATAGTGTTAACAATTGTATCCTTGTATAATTTCACACTCATTTGGGGATCACTTTGGTGGTTTTCCCTTGTTCTCTTTCTAAATGATTGATTATGCTTATTCCATGGCCAAATTTGGCAACCTACACACTCACGAGCATACAAACCAAATTCATGCTAATAGGTGACAATAGTTGACAATGTCCTCATAGACCATGGAGCTAGGCACCAATGTCCAACCATTTTGGGCTCAAATCTAAACCACTCAAGGTCATAAGTTTGTTGAGTAGAAAAATATTTCTCATGTGTAGATTCTAGATCTGTCAAAAAGGGATTGCAAATTCACAAAGAGAAGACTATGAAAAAAAATCCATACTTTGAAGAGAAAAAAAACTTGGTCACCATTGATCTACTCTAGTGATGGACACTTTTTTGCCATAATTTTGGAAGAATGATTTGTAGGACATCCTAATTTGGAACCTTCTCATGAAATCAGAGTCAATCACCTTCAGGTCGGTGGTGCCTATTGACATAGAACCATAGGGAACACCCTTGTTGAGGCTTTGTAGGATAAATAAAAGTGACTATTCTGAATGGTGACTTTGAGTTGGGTAACTTTCCTAGCCTAAGATCTTGTTCCATAGTCTGGAACAAATGTACTAAGCATGTATAATCCCTTTCAAAGCTTTGGTGAGTTTATGTATGACATAGGGTGTAATATCCATGTTTGAGTCATTAAGTTGGATCAAGAAAGACATGTTAAAAGTAGTAAAAAGATGAAATCTAAAACTCCTCTCTTACTCTCATTCATGCTCACACTACCCAAATACCCTTCTACGAATCGATTGATAGCCACAATTCCCTACCAAACCACTTGCAGTTAGTTTAATGACTATTACATTTAGTATATTTTTGTAAGGTTGACAACATAGTTGTCAACTCAACAACTCTCTATTCCTTTATTATTGTATTTAACTCTTTGAAGGCATTTTAGGATTCTATCCTAATTTCATTTGTGAAAATAAAAATGTGAGGAATAGTCTATAGGTCAAATTGTGGAAATTAGGTTCAACTTGTGGAAATAAGGTCTTAATAGACCGTCCATGATGAAATTAGGGTCATTACGGTGAGAGTTTTAAAATTTATGAAAGTTGTCAAGTTGCAAGAAAAGTTTCAAGCAACATTTCTTGCAACCAATTTGTCAATAAGTGTTGTATGTGTTCAATTTTGTGTTCATGAGTGTTGGAAGAATTAATTCATTTTATTAAGGCCTAACATGTCCTTTTTTCATGATTTAGGATAAATTTGGGATCAAGCAGGAACTTAGGGAAGAAATTGTTATCCTGCCAGAAGTGAAGTTTGTCATCGATGACAACTGTTTTCCAGGAGAAGGACATGGAACCAATACTAGAGGTAAGAATCTGGCTACTACTACTTTTTCTATTATCAAACTTAATATTTAAATGTCTATTTCTATTGAGAAAGGGAAGGATATCCTTAGGAACTTTACAATCTTTTTGGCATCCCAAGACATCAATAAGCTCCCGTTGAGAACATTCCTCAATGAATGAATGATTAGTGGAATATTAACCTAGACTGTACTACCTAGAGTAAATATCTTGTGAAACTATGGCACACCTCTGTTGAACCTAACGGGATTTGTTTCATGTGGCATTTTCTTCTGCATAGGTTGCTGCTTAAGAAACCATCTAGAGAGCCAAATGTATGCTCTTTCTATTATGAACCCGATTCTATCCTACATATCTTCTTTGATTATCATTTTTCTATAGTGTTATGCCCTGCATACCTGTCCCTACATTTTGTGTACAAAATGTTGGGTCCCCTTTTTTGCTTTGGCTCTTGCCTTTTTTTCCTTTTTTTTATCTTGTTTCTTCTCTGGGTTTTTCCTCTCGTGAGGTTTGTTTTCTTTTTTTTTGTCTTTTATGTCTCTGGGACCCAGTCCCGGAGTTGGTTGTTTCTTTTTCAGAGCCAGATTCCAGACTCTAGGATTCTCTGCCATGATGTCTTCTTCTCATAAGGAGGCATGGTCATGTGGAATCCCTAGGCCCAGAGTTCGGAGGTTTGCTTGTTCCAGATTTTGTGAGGAAAAGGGTAACTTGCATTTACCATGAGTATAAATAGAAGTTACTGGCCACTTTTACAGTTACCATGATTAAAAACACTTGTGCTCAGAGCGATCCTCAAGCAATTAAATTGCAATTACCCTATGCTTAGTGTGTTGTTATCCATTGCTTCAAGGTGCTTGTTCATGGTCATTTGAAGGTAGATTTCATTGTAGAAGTGCTCCTAGTGTTCTCTTCCCCCACTCTTCTACGGATTTCCAGGTAGGTTCTCTGGTTCTTTGTTGTTTCTGTGTTTTTCCTATTGTTTCTATTTTTGTTCTCTGGTTCTATTTTTTTTTTGCTTCGTTTCACTTTTGTCTTGTTGGTTTTTTTTGTTTAGTCAGCCTCCCATTGGTGGGTTAGCACCACTAGAGGGTTGTCCACAATCTACGCGGTCATAGATTAATGTAAATAATGTATAATGCCTTGGGGTAGTTCATGTGTCCTTGTAAATATTTGTAAATAATGTATATTTTGTGTATATCTATTTCAGCCCTTGACCCTTTTCATTTTTATGCATGTATATATTCTGTATATCCTTTCAAGCTTGTGAGTTCCTTGCACTCTATACTAAATTTTCACCCCGACAAGACTGAGCTCATTAAGAAGGAGTCGCCATGGTTTGAACTTGGCACCTTGTTGGTTTGAGCCATGATGACTTTCTCTCTCCTCTATCTCATCGCATTGATGATAGGATTAATTTCCCACGAGTGAGAATTCAAATATGTCCTATTTGGCATTCATTTTTCCCTATGTCACCACTTGTCTTAATTAATGCTTTCAATACCTTTACGGTGCCTGCCATGTGATCATGTACCAAACCACGTCAGCCAAATCAAGTTTCCCATCAATCACATCGGCATGACAATGGCCATTTTGTCTAGACTCTGGGCCTTTGTTGCCCCCTATCTTGTATTTCCTCTTGTCAGTAGATCCAGACACCCTGGGATTTAACTCACGATTATTTCAAGTATTTTAGGGTTATTTTGATGAACGTAACATTTTTTGGACAGGTATAGTAGGGTGGTGATGTTCTAGAACTTTAGTGTTCTTTATGTATGTATCATGTTCTAATAGTTTTCTGGTCTTGCAATTCCAGATAGGTTGATTGAAGATGTCTGATGTTATTTCCCCTTCTGATAGTCCAGAACTACCTACCACTTCCACCCGGGCAGCTACGAAGTCCAAAATGGAGAGAATGTTAGAAAAGCTGCCTTTAACCTCCAAATGTCCAAAGGAGGGAGATATTATGGGGACCAAGGTGGACTCCAAAGTCTAGGAAATAATGGATATGGACCCCAGGACTTGGGCCAAATTGCAAGGTCTAATCTAGACTATTTACAGGTTAAAGGCCGAAGGAGCCAAAATGGCCACTTGCTTGGCTACCTTTGGCATCATAAAGGCTACAAAATTTCCATGTTTGGTGCAGTCACCAGAATTAATAAAGTAGCTGGAAATACTATACAATGCACCTACTTGCATAATTCTACTTCTGGATCCTCGGCCACTACAATACCTCACCAAAATCATCACCTTGGATGCTCCAACTTTTTCTTTTGGGTTATGGATTCCTCAATTCAAAGGGTCCATCATCATCACCATGGCTAAATTATTGAAGGAATTTAGTGAGGCCGAAGGCATTTCCCAACAACACCTCAATAGTCAGTGGCTAAAGTCTCCAAAGAGAGACCACAAAAGAATGAAGTTGGAAATTCCCCGCGTGGATGTACTATTTTCTATACTACATGACTACCCACAACTGGACCTTCAACTAGGAAGCTATTATAGCTAATCACGTGGATACAAAAAATGAAGACGATTGTCCAGAATTCCCAATTATACATGACATCACATGTGTTGTGGATGTTAGCACAACAAAGGACAACTTTTCTAGGTTTGGGAACAACTAGGTAAATCAAGAATGGGCTAGGGAAGGTCACACCATGGGATCACTATCCCTAGTTACAGTGGGAGCTTAGTCTCCTGAACTTCTACGGGTAAATGACATGTTCATTTACCAGAATATCTTAACCCTTACCCAGGATTCTAGGTATATATTATCATAGGTAGAGATGACTCTGTTTAGCTCATACAGCCAGTATTTTATTCAATTCTAGCATCACACCTACATTAGGGTGACAAGATTCAATGAGAAGCACTATCTTCTTCCTCAGTATTGCGGGGACAGGATTATTCTCTTAGTGTTTTGCAGGCAGATCCTGGATCTTCACACCTTCTTCACATTGAAGAAGGTCATCAACATACCTTTCCCTTTCTCTTGTGAGAATTATACATGCATTCTTGCCACGGCAAAGGAGGCAGACAATGAACTAAAGAGCTTGGGGCTGGTGGAATTCAACCACGCCTAGAAAAATTATGACCCCCACGGCAAGATTGCCACAGCACTACCTTGGGTGTCCCCATCACATAAAGAGGATATTGAAGACTTCTGGGTGGACTACCAGGATAGTTTTGATCTCCAGGCCCGACAACACACACGGATGGGCAAAGGGATCATGAAAACACTGGACCTTCTTGAAGGGATTTAAAGATGACGGGCTGCTGGAGGATCCAACATACAAAGGGCAAGGGCTGGATAAATAGGATCTCCATTTGGTGGATTGGGCCACCATGGAGGATCTAACAATTTCAAGGGTCTACCACCCCATTTTGGAAGCAAGTCACCAGTACTTTGCCAAGGTGTGTCCCAAAATCACTCAGAAGAAATCAACAGTTAAAAAGACCATTTCCTCTTCAGTCGGTGCCAGACCTTCTTCGTCTGCCTCATCTATTGAAGCAAGAAAAAGTAGATGGAAAGAGAAAGAGGGTTCCCCAATTCCCAAGGAACCTCCCTAGATCCACACCCTTCTGATGGCTCAACTACATCAACAAATGGAGTTGGCAAAGCTGACCAATCAGTAGCTAAGTATACAGGTGTCTACCAGTCTCCCTATAACTCCAATGGCATCTACTCACCCGGTGGGATCCCCATTGTTGGAAGCCATGATAAGTAGACAGACTTTCACTGAGGTGGAGTCTACTAGCATTCTAGATATGGGGGCTTCACTTATAAGGAAGAAGAAGAAGGTGACACATACACCTAGTGTAGCCACCACCCCCGGCATACCAATGATGCCCCCAGTAGATGCAAGTTTAGACTCTCCTGAATTAGAGGATATCTCAGATTCCTCACCCCCACATGATAATTTTGATGACACCTTCTAAACCGAGTAACTCTTGGAGATTTAAAAGGGCATAGGTCATGCGGTGGAATAAATAGTAGCTCAAGACAAAGAAGAGGCCCTTGCAGAAAAATAAATCCCCGAAGAGAAATATACATCAGAGCAAGAGACAAAACCTGACTAGGAGAGAATGCCAGTCCAGGAGAATGAGGATACACCAAGGCAACTCATAGATGATCAACCAATGATCGGGGAACCTGGACCTACGGGATCAACCATACCCTCGATTGTCATGCTTCAAATGCCTTTGGTAACTCTAAGTGACCAAGTGCCCCAGAGCACTTTTAGTGAGGCATTAATGGTGGCCACCTTGTTGAAATTCAGCTAGAGGCCTCAACCACCTCCAAATGATGTTCTGGTGAAGGAGAAAAATCTAATAGATGAGGCCAATGAGGCCCATAAGTAATAATAGCAAAGGGACCAAGAAGTCTTGTATAAGGAAAACAAAGAAACAACTGACACTAGGAGGGATGAAGTCCCTAAAAATATAGATGAGATTGAGACTAGAGAAAAGACTCTGGGTAGCACAACAAAAGACACCAACATGGTGGAAAATGTTGAAGGTTCTGAAGAATAGGAAATAGAAAAATAACAAGAACAAGAGGAACCAGAATGAGGAGTGGATAAAGATCCCAAACATAACGTACACTCTGGGAATGTGCTGCTAGATTCTGAAGGGGATCCTAATGAACAAGTCTTAGTAGAAAAGCCACCCCAGCCACCCCAATGGCTAGTGGAAACCAAGAAGAGGAAAGCCCTGGCGGTGGCCACAAGCACTCCACTCTTGTTGGCCAAAATGATGGCCAAGAGTACAGAGGCTAAGAAGCCCAAGAAGGAGCATGTAGTCCATGCTCTCTAGACTGGTCCCATCAGTATTACATTTTCCACCATTGCAACACCCCCTATTGATATAGATGCAGTGGTTGTAAGGCCCAAAGACTACAACATAATAGAGGTAGTATTGGGGAAGAGGGATAAGCAAGGTGAATTGGACTTGATGAAAGAAGCCACCAAAGAAATTGAGGCCAGATACCTCAAATAGGGCTAGAAGCTACAAGAAGAAAGAGAAACAAATGCCAATCTCCTCGCGCTTCTAACATAAATAACATAGCCTTTAGCCAAAGTCCACCCTGGAACCCCTTCCTCCAGATTTCTACTTACATAGGGTGATGTGGATTCTCTATGAATTATGAAAAAGAAAGCATAGGCTATGGATGGATGGGCCACTAAGAAAGTGACCGCCCAGACCTCTACTTGGTCAGTTCTCTTCTCAACTAGGCAAAAGGCTCCGCTATTATATGGGAGAAGGACTTAGCAAAGTATGAAAAATGGAAGGTAGAGCTAGAAGAGATCTGCAACATAGGTGAAGAAGTCACCATGGAGTCCAAAATTTTGGGAGATGAATCCTACGATTCCCTCTAGGTCCAGTACTCCAAACTTGTCCTCAAGATTGAGGTGTGCAAGGAACTGGTTAAGGCCTTGAAAGAAAAGGTGATAGAAGCCCAATATCCCTTGGGCTTATTTGAAACATTCATGGCTGGGGTATCGCAAGTTGATCACTTCATCGCTGGGACATGTACTCCAAAGGACTATATCCTCAGCAAGTTTAATGAGTGGATGGAGTCCCTGTATCTGCCTGTCAGAGATTTTGACCACGGCGGGCTATCCAAATTATCCAAGATGATGATTTGATCACACGATGCCATCAAGATGGTGGATGAATTCTAAAATGCAGCTGGAGACGTTGAGGAGGCAGTGGAGGTTGTTCGCAGCCAGTGGGACATCATCAAAGATGTAGATGAAGAAAGCATAGGCTAAGTGTTAGAGGCATGGGAAAAATCATAAGGAGCAATAAAGCCCTATGGATTCTAGAGATGTTCAATGGAAAATGTGTTTTTGTATTCATTCATTCTTTCAGAACACAAGTTCTTGGATCACAGAATTTTGGATCCCACATTTTTGTATTCTTAGAGTGACTTGCGTCCCAGTTCCCAAGGCCAACTGGTCACTTTCAAGGTAGTTAATAAAGGTTGTCATAGGGTGGGTAACCGTAACAAGGCACATCAGATCGACAAGAGGTTTTTTGACAGATGGTCTTCCCAAGGTGCCACTTCAACATTACACCTGGTGCAGTAGAGATAAGGTACCGCTTTCTCATTTATGAGGCATGTAGCCCTGATCCTTAGGGGATCAAATTTCTTCTTTCTCTTCCTGGCTCTCTTCTCGAGGCTGATTCTTCCACTTTACTTTTCTTGTCTTATTCTTCTGACATGTCAGACCTTCTCCATCTCGAGATCTTTTGTAATGTGGTGCAGGTAGTACCGGCCACCAGATATTGTATTATATTATTGAGTATAAAGTAAACTAGTGCAGTTTTAGGTTAAAAGGTGTGCATAAATGATAAGTCCAACCTCATTCCAAGGGTTGGTGAAATTGATGATTTTGTAGTAAATAGTTAATAGCAATCTGGTTTTCTCAGTTTTGAGTTGCAGAGCTCAATGCTCTTTAGTTTTTAAGATTTTAGTAGTTAGATGCTCCCTTGGAGCCACAATTGTACCATGCACCAGTGCTTGTTGGAAAAGATGTTAATGAAGAAGGAAGAGTTCTCTTTATGATGTTGTTAGCATTTTGTCTTCTGGGTTAATGGTATTTTATGCTTTGCGTTCTTCATGTCCTTTGCTCTGATACTTAAAGTAGATTAACGACCTCCTCTCCTTTGCTATTGATAAAATATGAACTGATGGTTGTATATCTCTTTGGTATTTATTGTAGTGTGTTAGAGAATTTTTTATGTCTAAAATGTTTAGTATAACTATAGGTAGATGAAATATTTCAAACTCTACAATACCTTTTGAATTTTATTTGTTAAATGAATGCATGCTTGCAGGAAACCCCACTTACTTGAATCCCCAGAGAAGACAAGTTGAAGATAACCAACTATCCCCCTCAAAAAAAATAGTCACATCTCCCAACTGAGCCCTGCACTTTTGAGACCCAACTCTCATGTGCTTCGAGGCCCAAGGAATCTCATTTCCCTGGACAACCTTTATAGGCAGAGTTGGCTGGTACCCTGGTACCTGGTGACAACTTACCTCTGTTGGCAGACCTAGTCACAAAGTCCTATCAATGGAAACTGGTGCTAGAATGAGGGCATCAACTCATCCCCCTCTAAGGATTTAGATTTTGCACCGCCCGAGGGTTCCCCAAGCCATAGTTGTAGGATTCAATCCTTCAATGGGATTGGATCATTCTCACCAGCAAGATTCAAAAGAGTCCTTAGATTAGCTCCCAACCCCATAAGGTTCATTAAACTCGAGCCCCCTGCTCGAAAGAAATGGACCCTGAAATTTAAGGTAGCCACCATTGTCTTGGGATCTAGCATACCACAGAATACCCAAGTCCCCTAGGCAATCCCAGGAATTAACACTCAACCTAGTCAAAATCAAACACCCCTGATGGCTACATATTTTGGAAATACTGGGTCCCCAATGGGAACTTTTTTGGGTGCAACCAATGATTTACCTTCACACCCTGAAAATATTTGTCCTCGATATGAGCACTTAGGCTCACAAACTACAGAAGAGCATCTACAGGCATACAAAGATGCCATGAACTGACACTAGATCCAACATCAAGATGTGACTCTGATGTTCCCTCAATCCCTAGGATAGAACGAATTGAACTGGTACCTTAATCTTCCCGCTAACTCCATTAACAGTTGGCAGGACATGGAGGATGCCTTCCTGGCGGCCTTCCATGTACACGTGGACCCAACATGGTCCTATAGCCAGTTCATTTCTATAAGGAAGGAACTGAATGAGCCCCTTGTAACATTCAACAACCGGTTCTAATGCACCTTGAAGGGGTGCATGGGTCCCTTCATCCCATCCACAGATGTAACAATCCAGACTTATCTCAACACAATGGATCCCTTCATTGCCACTCTCCTCTTGAGAAATACCACCCCGGGTGACTGAGATACTTTGGAAAAAGTTTACAACCTAGCTTTGGAGTTGTCCCGCAGTCTTAACAAATCCCTAGGTAGGATTGGGCAGAGAATGATATTCAACATGATCCCCGGTGGAACTCCTTATGCCGGGGGGTATAACCCCAATCTGGCAATGGCTGCTCCCATGATGGTCATGAATCCCCTGCCACCGCTGATAGAACAACAGGCCTGGAACATATATCCATCTTAAACTGAGATAGCACTGGGTCTAGAATCTTTCCCCTAGAACCAACTATAGCAAATGCAACAACCACAGAAACAACCACCCAGAGTGCCTTTCTTCTAGTTATCCATGGCTGGGGGATTGCTTCCCTCAGCTCTGGTGAGTGTTGCCACTTTCCCAGGGAACCAACAACAACAGCTGTCACACAGTGACACAAATACTCAGTTGACCGCTGAGGTTGAATCTCTCCTGCAAATGTTGTCCATGCTAACTATGGACATGGGTCAACTGAAGGTAGGGTCCTACGCACCCTAGAATTCCAATTCCCTAAGAGGGAATATTTTCTCCAGCCAATGAAACAACAAGGCCAGAGGAAGAAATTTCAAAAATAGCCCCTATCCTAACCAACAAAAATGGAATAATAACACTAGTACCAGAGGTCCCCCTCTGAACCAAAATGCCAATCAGAATGGTGCTGGACCATCCCATTTCACGCCAGTCATAGACTTTGAGCCCATGACCAATTGGTGTAGATTGCATGACACAGGCTCCCACAATGAGGTGAAGTGTGCCATGCTAGATAAATTCATCATGATTTCCCAGCTAGATAGACAACAAGCTTCTGATCCTACTCCCCCAGAGCCTCCTGTGCAAGAGCCCACTCATGGTGCATTCACTTGTGAGACCATCTTCTTTGGATAAGAAAGAGAAGATGAAGAAGATTCCAAACTACAGGGATTCCTTGATGAGTCAATTTTGACCTTTGAGGCCAATTCCTTCACCAACCCATGGGCTCCCTACAACACTCAGAGTCAAGCTGGTAAAGGACCAATTTACATGCCTACACCTCCCAAGGACACTCCTCCCCAAGACAATATGACTAATTGGTTTGTCCCTCCAAAAGGCCCTAGCTCTAACCAAGCAAAGGACCTAGCCAAGGGAAGCCACCAATTCCTAGGAGGAAGGTTTGACATCATGAAGACATTAGAACAAACCACCACCTCCATGACCTTGATGGAGGTTTTTCTAAACTGTCCCAAGAAGAAGAAGTCTCTTCTAAAGCTCTTGGGAAATTTAGAATTCGTCATTCGCCCACCCAAGACTATCACTTTTGAAGATGCTAATGTGGCTATCTTCTAGAGAAATACAAAAGATCCTCCCTTCCTGCTAGGCCTGAACATACAAGGGAAAAAAATTCACAACTGCCTAGTAGATTCTGGGGCTTTAGGCAACATCATGCTTTTATCCATATGCTAGAAGCTCAAATTTCACCCCACCCTGTCTAATGGTGTAGTAATCCAGCTGGATAAGACTTCTGTAAAAATGGTGGGTGAACTAAAGAATGTCCAGATTCAACTTATCCAAGACCCTAGGGTAGCCACCATAATCAATATCCAAGTGGTGGACATCCCAGAAACTTCCGAGATGTTGCTAATTTAGAATTGGTCCAAATCCCTGAACAGATAGTTTTCGACCGACTTCTCCTAGTTATGGCTCCCCTAGGAAGGAGAATCTAAAAAAATCTAGGTCAAAAGTGAGTCTCGAATGAAACAGGCCCTCACCGAAGTCGGGAGGGTAAATGAGGTCTTATTCTCTGAGACTTCCCCCAGGGTGTACCAACCCCTTGAAATCCTAATATTTTATTTCACCCCCGGGGAGGATCCCATAGTTCTACAGAGAACCCATGACCTAAAAGAAAAATTTAGGGTTGAGGTTAACTCTCAAGGTGCTGCAGCAACCCCTGCCACACTCTTGTCCAACACTTGGTGCCGGGTGCACTACCAAAAACATTCAAAGCTGGAGTGTGAGCCTTTCCTTGCCTTGCTTCCGCCACCTGGCACATTGACACCCTCTAGAGAAAAGAACACATAGTCAATTCCCTGGGACTTAGTACTTCTACTAGCGGCACCTCTTCGGCACCATTTGTGTGGGAATCCTAACTAGAAGTCCCTCCAGAGGTAAACCTCACCGATGTATCATCAATGCTGGAGGAAAATCCTCCTAAGCCTCCCAAAAGAAATCCAAAGACCACTTCTTCCTTCCAACCCTAGACAACAAACGATGACTTGTGGATGCTTCAGTTTGATGGGTCCCAATCCAAACAAGACTATGGGACCGGGGTGGAATTAATCAACCTGCAGGGAAAATCCTTTCTCGCATCCTTTAGGCTATAGTTCAACTACACAAACAATGTCATGGAGTATGAGCCTTTGGTCCTTGGACTCCTTTTTGCATTAAGGAAAGTAATAACCCGCCTTCGGGCCCTGGGTGATTCAGAGTTGATTGTTAAACAAGTCCGAAGTCAATACACCTATCATGATGAGAGGATAGTTGCATAACACAACAAGGCATGGAGCCTTATTGAATATTTTGATGCCTTCAACATCAATCTTATTCCCCAGATATGGAACTATGTCCCGGATGCCCTTGTTGTCTCTGCCAGCACACTTGTGCCCATGGCCGACTCATGACTCTAGAGATTTTTTTTTGATATGATCCCCACCCCATCCATTCTAGACAATGTCACCCATTTTTAGGTCTTTGAGGATGACCAACATATCCTGGCCTTCATGGCCAATGTTGGTGTTTTTGAAGACCAGATAGTAGAAAAAAAGGATCACGATGATGTTGGACAGGGTGATGAAGATGATGGGATCATGGACCTACCAACCAATACCATCCCAAAGGGGATGGTCACACTTGAACGAATCTTTGACTCAGACCCTCGGGGATTAGAAAAGATACCATCCTCCTTTGAGGGAGGAAAATTTGAGAAAGTGAACATTGGCCATCCCAGTGAAGAGAAAATGATACACATTTTCACATCCTACTCCCCTAAGGAGAAGGAGAAGATTCTCGCGGCTCTCTGAGAATATATAGATGTAATTGCATGGGGCTATGATAATTTGAAGACTTATGATACATCCATCGTGACTCATACCATCCCACTCAAACCTGATGCTAAGCCTTTCTAGCAAAAGCAACGACCAGTCAACCCACTCATTGAGCCTATGATTCATCAAGAGGTCCAAAAATTGTTGTCAGCCTGGATAATCTTTCCAATCTGGCACACTATGTGGGTCACCAACCTAGTCCCTGTGAGGAAGAAAAGTGGTGAGATCAGCCTTTATGTGGATTTCCTAAATTTTAACAAGGCCTCTGAGAAAGATAATCACCCTCTCCCCTCATTGGATGAGGTATTTCAAATTGTGAACGAATCCCAAATGATGTCTTTCTTGGATGGGTACTCCGGATATAACCAAGTCATGGTTCAATATGAGGATAGATACAAAACAATGTTCACCACCAAGTGGGGAACATTTTTTTATCGGAGAATGCCCTTTGGCTTGATTAATGAAGGGGCTACATTTTAGAAGGCCATGGACATTACATTTGAGAGCCTCGTGAACTAGTGTATAATCATCTACATGGATGATTTAACCATCTTTTCTCAGGACAAGCGTGATCATTTTTCCCACCTCACCCAGATTTGTGAGAGATGTCGCTGGTATAGAATATCCCTCAACCCCAATAAATGCTTATTTGGGGTCACTAAAGGGAAGTTGCTTGAGTATATTGTCTCCAAGAAGGGTATATCCATTAACCTTGAGAGAGTTGAAGCACTGCTAAACCTACAAATGCCCATCAGGAAGAAGGAGATGAGGTCTTTCTCCGAAAAGATCAATTTTGTCTGGCGGTTCATCACTAGATTCACTGAGATCATAAATCCACTCAATGAGATGATGAAGAAGGATACAAAAATTGAGTGAAGTCCTGAAGCAAGGTGGGCATTCACCTAGATTAAGCAAACGATAATGGAGGCACCCATTCTAGCTAGTCTAGACTACTCCCTCCCTTTATATATTTATTCCTTTGCTTCACTGCATTCTGTCATAGTAGTATTGACCCAAAAGGTCAAAGGGGAAGAATGACCAATAGCTTTCATGAGCTCCCCCTTCAAGAATGCCGAAGTATGGTATTCAACATTGGAAAAGTAGGCCTTTTCTCTTGTTCACACTATGAAGAAATTCTGGCATTATATTCTCCCGAGTAAGGTGCATGCCATCATCCCAGACCAAGCGGTGAAGTCTCTGTTGATGCAAAGTGAATTTGGTGAAAGATGGGGGAAATGGATATCCATTCTCTAGGAATACAACTTAGAAATGCAGCCCATGAAGATAGTCCGAGGCCAGGGACTAAGTAGAGAGATGGCAGAAGAAACTCCCCACATCGAATGTCAGACATATACGATGGAGTCCATCACTTGAGATCCATGGTACACCGATCTAGTATACTTATTGTTAAATAATAGATGCCTGGAGGGATTGCCTCCAAAAAACTTTTGTGCCTTGCGATTGAAAAGTACATACTTTATGATAAAAAACTCCACCCTTTTCTATAGAAATTATGAGGGAGTGTACCTTCGGTGCATCGATAGGGTTCAAGTTGCAAAAATAATTGAAGAATTTCATGGGAATTTTGGGACCATGCATGGCTTAGTTGATGCCATTACCCATCAGATCCTTTGAGCTGGATACTGTTGGTCCTGTATCTTTAAAGATGTCTACACTCACATCTAAAAATGCCATACTTGTCAAACCGTGACACATTGTGAGTAAAACCTGGCCATCCCTTTGCAACCAATTTTTGAAGCTAGACCCTTTTCTCAATGGGAATTTGACTTTATCGAGAAAATCAACCCCAACTCATCTACCAACCACTTGTACATCTTGAATGCTATAGATTACTGCACTTGGTGGTCTGAAGCCATATCTTATAAAAACAACACGATAGATATAGTTATCAAATTCCTGGAAGAAAACATCGTCACAAGATTTGGAATGCCATTTTCTACAGTGTGTGACTATGGTCCAACATTTTATTTGTCACAATTACTATAATGGACCTATGATCGGAGGATCACTCTAAAGTTCTCTAGAAACTATTACCCCCAAGGGAATGGTGTTGTTGAATTAACTAACAAAAATTTGCTTGAAGTGATCAAACACCTGTTAGAACAAAATCCCCAAGATTGGCACCAAAAGCTGAGAATCACCCTCTGGGAAGATTGCATTCAAATTAAGGCCACCCTAGGGACATCCCCATTCCATCTAGTTTACAGCCAAACCCCAGTGTTCCCAATTAACTTACAAATCTTAGTTTTATAGTTCATGTAGGGATTCGGCAACCAGGACAATGTTGTGGAGGTTCAGCTCCTAAATCTGGTGCAGATGGAAGAACAAAGAGATGCAGCCCTTGAACATTTTGTGCATCATCAAGCAGTGGTAAAATAGTGGTTTGACCGAAGAGCCTAGTGTAAGGCCTTTTAGATTTTGGACTTGGTCCTTTTGTGGGATAAATCCTGGGAAAATGAAGGAAAACATATTAAATTTCAACAAGTCTGGCTCAGACCATATTTCATCTCAGAGATCTATGGGGCAAATACCTATCACCTTAGCACCATGACTGGGGAACCTGTCCCATTGTCTATTAATGGACAGTTCCTCAAATATTATTTCGAGTGAGGCAGGTTTGTCCGGAGTTGTACCATGTGTAAATGTTCCTACTTGTAAATATTTCTTTTTCGGTGCCCCATTTGGGGTGCCTTGCCTTGTAAATAGTTTTTTTGGGGGTCCTCTAGGACCGCCCCCTTTCCTTTTTGTTTCACTTTTTGTTTTGTTCTTTCTTTTTTCAGGTTTCCAATGTTTTTGTCCCTTTTTGTAGGCTGGTATGCTTTGCATAACATCTAGTCTCTGGGATGGCACCTTCTACATTTATAAGGAATTCAGAATCTACTGTTAGCATGATGGAATTGGTCTGGTCTTTTGAGTTATCATGTAAGATTGGCAATGGGCTATGAGTAATATTCATCGGATTTATCCCTAGAAGTCTGGAAATCAATTAAATCAAAATTAAAAGGGACAAGTAATCAGACACACAAAGAGTAGATCGGTCGCACTGGTTTATTGGCCCAAGTTTGAACTCTTAAAATTATTTTTGAGTGTGGAGTTTTTTGTCCCCATTTAGAAAATCAAGTTGGGTGGAAGGGTGAAAGAATTACTATTGTTAAATTTATCTAAGGTCAAGCTTAATGGTGAAAGAAGTACCGCCCTCTCATCCAGCAAATAATAAAACAAAAAAGAAAAGAAAAGATGGGATGAAATCTCCAGTATCTGGGAGAAACAAGAAAATTTGATGACTTTGGATTGATATATTTAGTGCCTCTTCTCTGCTTCTCCCAGAGGTCATCAACTTGATTCTCTTTCAAATCACACTTCATAACTTACAAAAGACCAAGGATTGAATCATGTATGAGCCCAATTTTATCAAACACCTCACGCCTGGCGAGAAGGAAACTCTAAGTAACAATTGATTCTAGTTTTTCTAACCAGAGATTCTATGGCTCTCAAATGTGATAAGGCAGTCATGCTAGATAATAGCCATTTGTTATTCCCTGCATACCTGTCCCTACATTTTGTGTAAAAAATGTTGGGTCCCCTTTTTCGCTTTGGATCTTGCCTTTTTTTGCTTGTTTTTCTCTTGTTTCTTCTCTGGGTTTTCCCTCCCTTGAGGTTTGTTTTCTTTTGTTTTTGTCTTTTGTGTCTCTGGGACACAGTCCTGGAGTTGGTTGTTTCTTTTCTAGAGCTGGATTCTAGACTCCAGGATTCTCCACCATGACGTCTTCTTCTTGTAAGGAGGCATGGTCATGCGGCATCCCTAGGCCCAGAGTCTGGAGGTTTTCTTGTAAAGAGTTTGTGGGAAAAAGGGTTACTTGCTTTTACCATGAGTATAAATAGAAGTTACTGGACACTTTTACAGTTACCGTGATTAAAAACACTTGTGCTCAAAGCAATCCTCAACCAATTAAATGATGATTACACTATGATTAACCTATGCTTAGTGTGTTGTTATCCATTTCGTTGAGGTCCTTGTTCATGGTCATTTGAAGGTAGAGTTCATTGCAGAAGTGCTCCTAGTGTTCTCTTCCCCCACTCTTCTACAGATTTATAGGTATCTTCTCTGGTTCTTTGCCATTTCCACATTTTTCTAGTTGTTTCTATTTTTGTTCTCTAGTTCTATTTTCATTTTGCTTCGTTTTGATTTTTTCCTGTTGGTTTTGTTTGTTTAGTTGGCACCACCAGAGGGTTGTCTACCCTTTGCGTAGTTTTAGATTAATGTAAATAATGTATAGTGCCTTGGGGTAGTTTGTGTGTCCCTATAAATATTTGTAAATAATGTATATTTTGTGTATATCTATTTCAGTCCTCGGCCCTTTGCATTTTTATTCATGTATATATTTTGTATATCCTTTCAAGCTTGCGAGTTCCTTGCACTCTATCTTGTATTTTCACCCTGACGAGACCGAGCTCGTTGAGACGGAGTCACCATGGTTCAAACTTGGCACCTTGCTAGTTTGAGCCATGGTGACTTTCTCTCTCCTCTATCTTGTCACATGGATGGCAGGATTAATTTCACATGAGTGAGCATTCAAATATGTCCTATATGGCATTCGTTTTGCCCTGTATTGCCAATTGTCTTAGTTAATGCTTTCAATGCCTTTACGACACCTACCATGTGATCACGTACCAACCCACGTCAGCCAAATTAGGTTTCTCATCAATCACATCGGCATGACAATGGCCATTTTTTCTGAACTCTGGTCCTTTGTTTCTCCCCGTCTTGTATTTCCTCCTGTCAATAGATCCAAACACCCCAAGATTTAACTCATAATTATTTCAAGTATTTCAGGGTTATTTTGATGAACGTAACATTTTTTGAATAGGTACAGCAGGGTGGTGATGTTCCAAAACTTTAGTGTTCTTTATGTATATATCATGTTCTAATGGTTTTCTAGTCTTGCAGGTTGCCGATAGGTTGATTGAAGATGTCTGACATTATTGCCCATCCTGATAGTCTGGAACTACCTACCACTTCCACCCGGGCAGCTACGAAGTCCAAAATGGAGAGAATGTTAGCAAAGCTTCCTTTAACCTCAAAATATCCAAAGGAGGGAGCTATTAAGGGGTCCAAGGTGGACTCCAAAGTCTAGGAAATAATGGATACGGACCCCAGGACTTGGGCCAAATTGCAATGTCTGATCTAGACCATTTAGAGGTTAAAGGCCGAAGGAGACAAAATGGCCACTTGCTTGGCTGCCTTTGGCATCATAGAGGCTACAAAATTTCCATGTTTGGTGCAGTCACCAGAATTAATAAAGCAGCTAGCAATACTATACAATGCACCTACTTGCACAGTTCTACTTCCAGATCCCCGGCCGCTATAATACCTCGACACAATCGTCACCTTGGATGCTCCAAATTTTTTATTCTAGGTTGGGGATTCCTCAATTCAAAGGGTCCACCGCCATCACCAACACTAAATCATTGGAGGAATTTAGCAAGGTCGAAGGCATTTCCGAAAAACACCTCAATAGTTAGTGGCTGAAGTCTCCAAAGCGAGACCACAAAAGAATGAAGTTGGAAATTCTCCGCGGGGATTTCAAAGAGCCCATCTAAGAAGGTATAATATTTCCATGCAAGATCTTTAGATGGACCCATGTCTGGGAGTTCTTGGTGTGGATGTACTATTTTCTATACTACATCACTACCCACAATCAGACCTTCAACTGGGCAGCTATTATAGCTAATCACAAGGATACACAAATGAAGATGGTTGTCTAGAATTCCCAATTTTACATAAAATCATATGTGTTGTGGACATTAGCACAAAAAATGATGGCTTTTATAGGCTTGGGAAGAGCTGGGGAACTCAGGAATGGGCCAGGGAAGGTCACACCATAGGTTCACTATCCCCAGTTGCAGTGGGAGCTCAGTTTCCTAAACTTATACTGGGTAAATGACACGTTCATTTACCACAATATCTTAACCCTTACATGGGATTCCAGGTACAAATTATCATAGGTGGTGATGACTCTGGTCAGCTCCTACGCCCAGCATTTTATTCAATTCTGGCATCACACCTACATTAGGGTGACATGCTTCAATGGGAAGCCCTATCTTCTTCCCTGATGCGGGGGTAGGATTGTTTTGTTAGAGTTTTGTAGGAAGATCCTAGATCTACACACCTTCTTCACATTGAAGAAGGTCATCAACATCCTATTCCCTTTCTTTTGTGGGAATTACACATGTAGCCTTGCCATGGCAAAGGAGGCAGACAATGAACTAAAGAGCTTGGGGCTAGTGGAAATCCACCATGCTTGGAAAAATTATGACCCCCTCGGCAAGATTGCCACAAAACTACCTTGGGTGTCCCCACCACATGAAGAGGATATTGAAGACTTATGCATGGACTGCCAGGATAGTTTTGATCTCCAGGCCCGAGAGCACACACAGATGAGCAAAGGGCTCATGAAAGCACTAGACCTTCGGACCTTCCCAAAGGGATTTAAAGATGACAGGCTGCTAGAGGATCTAGCACACAAAGGGAAAGGGCTGGATAAATAGGATCTCCCTTTAGTGGATTGGGCCACCATAGAGGATATAACAATTGAGGGGGTCTATCACCCCATTTTGGAAGCAAGTCACCAGTACTTTTCCTGGGTGTGTCCCAAAAGCACCCAAAAGAAATCAACAGTCAAAAAGACCTTTTCCTCTTCAGCCGATACTGGACCTTCTTCATTTGTCGTGATCAATAAAGAAAGCACAAGTAGAGGGAAAGAGAAAGAGGGTGCCCCAATTCCCAAGGAACCTCCCCAAATCCCCACCCTTCTGATGGCTCAACTGCATCAACAAAAGGATTCAAAAAAGCTGACCAGTTAGTAGCTAAGTATGCAGGTGTCTCTCAGTCTCCCTATAACTCCAATAACATCTTCTCGCCTAGTGGGATCCCCGTCGTTGGCAGCCATGATGAGTAGATAAACTTTTACTGAGGCGGAGTCTACTAGAATTCTAGACATCAGGGCTTCACAGGATAAAGAAGAAGGTGAAACCTACACCCAGTGTAGCCACCACCCCCAACATGCCAGAGATGCCCCCAATAGATGTAAGTTCAGACTCTCCCAAACTAGAGGATATCTCAGATTCCTTACCCCTGCATGATGATTTTAATGACACCTTCTCAGTAGAGGAACTCCTAGAGATTCAACAGGGCATAGGTCATGTGGTGGAATAAATCGCAGCTCAAGACAAAGAAGAGGCCCCCATGGGAAAATAAATCCTTGAAGAGAAAGGTACATCAGAGTTAGAGACTCAGGAAGAAATGCAAATGAAACCTGAGCAGGAGAGAACTTCGGTCTAGGAGACTGAGGATACACCAAGGAAACACATAGTTGAGAAACTAACGATCGGGGAACCTGAACCTGCGGGATCAGCCATACCCTCGATCATCATGCTTCAAACACCTTTGGTAAATCCGAGTGACCAAGTGCCCCAGAGAATTTTTGGTGAGGTAGTAATAATGGCCGCCTTGTTGAACTTTGGCCAGAGGCCTCACCCACCTCTAGATGACATTCCAATGGAGGAGAACACTCTAACAGATGAGGCCAATGAAGCCCAGCAGCAACAGTAGCAAAGGGACCAAGAAGTCCTAAATAAGGAAAATGAATAAATAGCTGACACCAGGAGGGATGAAGTCCCTGAAAATATAGACGAGATTGAGACCAGAGAAAAGGCTTTGGGTAGCACGATAGAAGACACCAACATGTTTGAAAACATTGAAGGTTTCAAAGAATAGGAAATAGGAAAAGAAAAAGAACAGGAGGAACCAGAATGAGAAGTGGATAAAGAGCCTAAACATAATGTACACTCTGGGAATGTGCCACCAAATTTCAAAGGGAATCCTAATGAACAAGTCTTAGTAGCAAAGCCACCCCAACCACCTCAATGGCTAGTGGAATCAAAGAAGAGGAAAGCAGTGGCGGCAGCCACAAGCACTCCACTCTCGTTGGCCAAAATGATGGCCAGGACTACAGAGGCTAAGAATCCCAAGAAAGCACAGGCAGTTCATGCTCTCTAGACTGGTCTGACCGGTATTACAGTTGTGACCATTGCAACACCCCCTATTGATGCAGATGCAGTAGCCATAAGGCCCGACGACTACAACATAACAAAGGTAGAATTGGGGAAGAGGGATAAGCAAGGCCAGAACCTACAAGAAGAAAGAGAAACAAATGCCAATCTCCTCGCACTTCTGGCAGAACTAACACAACCTATAGCCAAAGTCCACCTGGAACCCCTTCCTCCAGATTGCCACTTGCATAGGGTGATGTGGATTCTCTATGGATTATGAAAAAGAAAGCACAGGCTGTCGATGGATGGGCCACTGAGAAAGTGACCGCCATGAGACAATTTCTAGCAGCGTCCCTCCCAGACCTCTACCTGGTCAATTCTCTTCTCAACCAGGCAAAAGGACCCACTATTATATGGGAGAAGGACTTAGCAAAGTATGAAAAATGGAAGGCCGGGCTAGAAGAGATCCACAACATAGGTGAAGAATTTTCCATAGAGTCTAGAATTTTGGGAGATAAATCCTATAATTCCCTCTAGGCCTAGTACTCCAGACTTTCCCTAAAGATTGAGGTGTGCAAGGAACTTGTTAAAGCCTTGAAAGAAAAGGTGACAGTAGCCCAATATCCCTTGGGCTTATTTGAAACATTCATGGCTGTGGTATTGCAAGTTGATCCTGTCACCACCGGGGCATGTACTTTGGAGGACTATGTCCTTAGCAAGTTTGATGAGTGAATGGAGTGCTTGTTACCGCCTACCAGAGATTTTGACCAAGGAAGGCTATCCAGATTGTCCAAGATGATGATCTGATCACACAATGCGATCAAGATGGTGGATGAATTTCAGAACAGGGCCAGAGATGTTGAGGAGGTAGTGGAGGTTGTTCACAGTCAGTGGGACAACATCAAATATTTAGATGAAGAAAGCATAGGCCAAGTGTTAGAGGCTTGGGAAAAATCACAAGGAGCAATAAAGCCCTCCAGATTTGGGAGATGTTCAATAGAAAATGTGTTTTTTTATTCATTCATTCTTTCAGAATTCAAGTTCCCAGATCCCAGAATTTAGGATCCCACATTTTTGTATTCTTAGAGTGAACCATGTCCTAGTTCCCAAGGCTAACCGGTCACTTTCAAGGTAGTTAATAAAGGTTGTTAGAGGGTGGGTAACCGTAACAAGGCATGCCAGATCGACAAGAGGTTTTTTGAAAGATGATATTCCCAAGGCACCACTTCAATGTAACACCTGGCGCATCAGAGATAGGGCACTGCTTTCCCATTTATGATGCATGTAGCCTCGATCCTAGGGGGATCATATTTCATCTTTCTCTTCCTGGCTCTCTTCTTGAGGTTGATTCTTCGACTCCACTTTTCTTGTCTTACTCTTCTAACATGTCATACCTTCTCCATCTTGAGGTCTTTTGTAACGTGCTACAGGTAGTATCAGCCATCAGATATTGTATTATATTGTTGATTGTAAACTAAATTAGGGATATTTTAGGTCAAAAGGTGTGCATAAATGCTAAGTCTAACCTCATTCCAAGGGTCGGTGAAATTGATGATTTTATAGTCCATAGTTAATAGCAATCTGGTTTTCTCAGTTCTGAGTTGTAGAACTCAATGCTCCTTAGTTTTTATGCTTTCAGTAGTTAGATGCTCCCTTGGAGCCACCATTGTACCATGCACCAGTGCTTGCTAGAAAAGATGTTAATGAAGAAGGAAGAGTTATCTCCATGATGTTGTTAGGATTTTGTCTTTGGGGTTAACAGTATTTTATGAAATGTTCTTCATGTCCTTTGCTCTGATACTTAAACTAGATTAACGACCTCCTTTCCTTTGCAACTGATAACATATGAACTGATGGTTGTATATTTCTTTAGTATTTAGTGTAGTGTGTTAGAGCATTGTTGATGTTTAGAATGTTTAGTATAACTATAGGTAGATGAAATCTTTCTAACTCTATAGTATCTTTTGAAGTTTATTTGCTAAATGAATGTGTGCTTGCAGGAAACCCTACTTACTTGAATCCCCAGAGAAGATGAGTTGAAGATAACCAGCTATCCCCCTCAAATAAAATAGTCACATCTCCCAACTGAGCCCCACACTTTCAAGACCCAACTCTCACATGCTTGGAGGCCTGGGGAATCTCAATTCCCCAGACAACCTTTACAGGCAAATTTGGCTAATACCTCGGTACCCGGTGACAACTTACCTCTATTGGCAGACCCAGTCACAAAGTACCGTCAACATATAGTTGTGTGGAGCCTATTTGGACTGGAACTAAATAATAACTTTCATATTTTGGGTATGTTCTTGTAAATTTTGCAGGGATTGGATAAAACATGAAATATTTTATGGTCAACTCTTCCCTTTCATATTCTCTTGCATATTTGGAAATTTAGGAATGATGATATTTTCAATAATAGAAGTAGAGTTCTTACTGAGTCTCAATGGAAACTCATTTCATTTAATGTTTCCTCACAGGTCACCATGATTTTGCATGTGAAAGAACACAAAGAATTGAAATTCATCAGAGAAGTAAGTTGTTGGTCCTTTTTTATGTAATGAATACTGGACAACAACCTTTTCACTTTATCATGAATATTTAAGAGTATCCAACTCCAAGTAGTTCACAATAGAATTAAAAGGACTAACTAACAAGGATGCAGATCCATCCTTCTACTCTTTAGGTTCTACAAAACCAAGGGGGGACAAACTTTAATGCCTCAATATTCTGTTTGGCATCAAGCAACAAAGATCTCATAAAGCCTCAACACGACCAGGAGATACTAGGTAATAGGATAATCACCCATTAACATCGACCTTGAAGTGGAACATGAGATTATTAAAACACCACAAACCACATAAAAAATAAGATACATCAGAGTTTGTATATCAGTGTAGTCTATTCCTTCTCTCTATGCATATCCTTTGCATACTAATCTTTCTTTGTTCCTTACCACTGTGCCTTCTTCATTCATTTTGTTCCTGAATATCCACTTAGTTCCAATCATGTTCTTGTCATGAGGTCTAGGGACTAGTTCCCATGTTTTATTCTTGGTTATTTGATATAATTCTTCTTGCATGGCACTTTTCCAATCTGAATCTTTGCACACATCTTCAACACTTAAGGGTTCAATCTGTGAAAGTAATCATACCTCTTCATCAACGGTTGAACCTTTTTCTCTATATCTTGTCAAGAATTTTGCACTTTGATCTCCAATGATATCTTCCTTAGAGTGGTATTTGGATGTGTACCTTGAATTCTTAGGAGTGACACTTTCATCTGTGACCTGTGATTCTTCTTCACTTGGTTCAGGATTGTTATATGAAACATCAATACAATCAAACATTTATTCAATAAATGTGTCCTTATTGATGGGTCTGGGCTCATCTTCAATCATGGGAGCATAGTCATAATATCTTTCTTGAATCATAAACTTCTCATCAATCTTCACATTAGTATTTCAATGATCTTCTTTAATCTTAGATTAAAACATCTATAGGCTTTGATTTTAGTAGAGTAACCAAGAAAAATACCTTCATTGCTTCTAGCATCAAACTTACCAATTCTATCATCTATCTTAATGTAGCACTTCCTTCCAAAGATTATGAATTATTTTACAGTAGGTACATTACCAAACCAAAGTTCATAAGGTGTCTTGTTTGCACCTAGTCTCAATTGTATTCTATTAATAATGTAAACTGCTGTATTGACTGCATCTCTCCAGTAGGTATGGGAAACCTTTCCTTCAATCATGATAGTGCGCACTGTTTCAAGTATTATCATGTTCCTCCTTTTTGCTATCCCATTCTGTTGAGGGGTTCTAGGTGCACTTAAATATCTTTTGATTCTATGTTCTTTATAGTAGTCATAAAACTGGTTAGAGGTGAATTCTCCTCCTCTATCAGATCTCAGACATTTTATCTTTAATCCAGATTCATTCTCAACCTTAGCTTTGAATACTTTGAACTTCTCAAAATCTTTAGATTTTTCTTTTCAGAATGAAACCCACATCATCCTTGAGAAATCATCAACAAACAAAATAAAATACCTTTCTCCGTAGTAAGATCTTGTTTGAGTAGATCCACATAGGTCTGTATGTATCAGATCTAATTTTTTTCTCTAGAGTTTTGTTTTCTCTTGAATGAGGTCCTCACATGCTTCCCCATAACACATTCCCTACACATGGTGTCAACTAGTCTTGCAATGCTAGGAAGGTCTCTTACTACCTTTACATTACTTATCTTGACTATGTTGTCAAAATTGATGTGACAAAGTCCCTTGTGCCATAGCCAGTTGTCATCTACTTTTGCAACAAAACAACTTACTTCTAAGTTGAGATGAAAAAAATTACCTTTAGTTTTTGAGCCTGATGCAATCATGTCTCCTTCTTTGTTGTTAATGATGCACTGGTTGTTTTAGAATTCCAACTAATATCCTTTATCAAGCAATTGTCCAAGACTTAGTAAGTTATGATGCAAACCATCAACATAGCGAACATCATCTGTCATGTTGTTTCCATCTAGGGTGATAGAACCTATGCCTATAATAGGTTTAGGAGTTTTATCTCCAAATCTAGCCATGCCACCTTTTTACTTGTCCAAATTTACAAATCTATCTTTGTCTCTTGTCATGTGGTGTGAACATCCACTGTCAATGATCCAATCAGTTCTGATGTCAGCTTTTGAAATTAATGCTAACTCCTGCTCTTTTACTTCATCTCCTTTGTCCATTTCTTCAAGCATCTTCTCAATGTCTTTAATGGCAAAAAATCTAATTTCATCTTCTCCTGAGCCATCATCAGTTACACCATCCTCAGCATGATAACATTCTTTAATGTACTTAGGTTTGTAATTTGATCTAAATTTCTTGACTCTTGTAGGGCACTTGGATGCAAAGTGTCCAACTTTTTTGCATGAGAAACATTTGAATGGTAGTTATCCTTCATATTTCCCTTTAACTTTCCTTTCCTTCTTGGAAATCATAGCAATGATTTCTTCTAGTTCTGTATCCACTTCTTCATTGTTACTAGAGCTTCTCATAGATTTCTTGTTGTGGACTGTGGCTTTGAAGGCTGTCTCACTTTTAGGTTCTGTCTTCAATATAGATATCTCAAATGCAGATATTTTGCTGATCAAGGTTTCCATCTTGAATTATTTTCAAAATTACATAGTCTCATCTAGGGTATTGATCTTTCTCTCATAGTCTAGTGTCAATGTGGTCATTAATTTGTCCATTATATCTTCCTCTGATATTTCTCTACCATTGTTTCTTATACCTGATACTGCTTCATTAATCCTCTAATTGTAAGCTCTGATGTTTTCTTTAGGTAACATCTCTAAATTGTTGTATCTTTTCTTCCATGTCTTTTTATGTGCATTCTTTGCTTGGATGTCTCCTTCAAACATATATTCTAAGTATTTCCAAATAGAGTATGCTTTATCTGTCTTCTTGATCTTAGAAATTCACTATCACATAGGGCACTGATTAGAGATTCTTTGGCAATTGCATTATTAGTGAACACTTCCTTTTGTTTCATAGTAGAGTCATTAGCTGCAAGATCTTTCAAGGTGGTAATTTCAACTTCTTGAGTGGCAATCTCATAGATCTCAAATACAACACACTGAAGATGTGTTATCATTTTGTTCTTCCAATCAAGATAGTTTTCTCCATCAAACTTAGGACTCTCTTTCCTGAAGTATGCCATCTGATTTACCTTAAGTTGTTAGGCTGTCTCTCCAAGGCACTTGGATCTAATACCAATTGTTGGAATAGTCCCACAGATAACTAAGAGGGGGGGGGGGGGGGGGAAACNGGGGTGAAACAGTTATCAATCAATTAATTCTTTTCTCTTTATTTAATGTAATTTGATATAAATTAAATTCACATTCAGATAACACAATAGAGTACTCAACAATTTGATTACAGAGAAACCAAATAGGAAAAAACCCCAGTGGGAATTAGCACCCACAAATAATTGCACTAGTTTATAATGATCCCTGTTAGAATATCTTGCAACTCTATTAGGATTTGATCTTTACAATGCAAGGAGTACAGAGACCTGGTTAAAGGTCAGACCCTATTAGGAATCTTTTATAGATAACCCTATTAAGGGTGATGACTCATTGTCCAATAGCTCACTGCTAAGATGGTGAAGGCTACAACATTTAGTTTAACAGATATACACTATATCTATTAAATGAACTATTTGATTAGACCTATTGTCTTGATCAGTTCCAATGAATTGAAATCAACTTTTATTTCTTCATTTAGATCTTCAACTTATTCTTTCTGATTTTTTGCTCTTCTCTGTCTTTTCTTCTTCACTACATTTTTGACACTTAGTGAACATATCTGAACTGATATATCTATCTTCACCAAGGATAAGGTCACGATGGTATCTGGAAACACTTCATTAACTTCCTTGTTAGCTCAACCTAGCACACAATAAAGATTAAGACCATGCAACTCAAACTAAATAGACGTGACGCTTCACAAAGTTGGCTTTACCAAATTAACTCTAACATCAAGATTCTATTGAAACGCATTTAGTGCCTTTGGATAATTATATTTAACTCATAAATAAACATGAATACAAACATGCATATCGCGAAGATAGGAGCAACATAAGAAACACTGTATTTATGTTGGCTCCTTAACAGATAAACTCCAGAAATTGTAACTTCCATAACTGATTAATCATAACTCAACTGAAACTGCATATCTAACTCGACGTGAATACACATAGCAACTAGAACATGTATACACCATGGAAAGAAATAAGCATAGTTCCAAATCATCTATACTAATAATTGCATATAGGATACCTGCTATATATTATATGTTTTCATCAATGGAAAACATATAATCAATTATTTGCATAGAAGAAAATCTCCAACAAAATGATGGACCATTTTTGGCCAACTAACAGGCACACACTAGTGCCTCTGTAATTTTGGCTTGATTGAGCCAAGGTTGGTAGGCATGAATTCACAAGTGCCCTATGCTACACAAATGCATGCACAAACAAACGAAATTCCTTCCAAAGGGGTAAAAAATCCTTGGAGGAAAATGATATAATCTCCTAATAGCTGTAATTTCTTAAATCTAAACTAAAATTGAATTATCACTAAAACCTAATTGCTAATGCTTATAAAGAAAGAAATCAAATTTATTTTTAAACTACAAAAAAGAACCAAATAAAAATCTTCAAACGAAATAAGATCAGGGCCTAATGAAAATTTGGGTTATAGAGTCAGATGTTTCCAATCCTATGTATAATCAGAGATAGTTTTAAGAAAACTTACTTTTAGTAAAGCAAGACTATCATCCCACAGGCTTTCACTTGATTCACAATTCAAATCAATTCACACAACTAATCCTATCAAGTTGAACTCAAATTAAGAGACTGACAAGAACAATGGTAGGTTCACAGCCCATACAATTTATTTTCGAGTTCCATATATTAACTTTGAACTATAAAAATTAGGGAATAGAACACAATGGAACACTCTAATACATAGAGTATTTGAAAAACTAATGGAAAATAAATAACAGATAACCTCAAATAAACATGAAACAACTTATCTCATTGGGTATTTGAAAAATTTGTCTATGATGGTTCAAAATCTGTAGTTGTCAGATTTTCCCTCCTCATTGTGTCATGTTTTTCTTTTTATTTCAAATGACTCAATATTAATATCTTATTCAAAGGTTTCTCGTGAAAAGACATACCCTTTCACAAAAACCTAATCCCAAAAACTAACCCTAAAAATTACAAACTTAACCATATAAATGGTTTTATGGAAAAACATTTCCCATATAACAAACATAATTTCTTATATCTTCAGGTGTTACAAATAGTATTTTTTTTCACTTTGTCAGATAATTCACTTTGGTTATCATCATCTATTTATAAAATTCCTACACACCAAATCCACATTTAGATGACTATTAACAAATTTTAATTTAGGACTTAATTAATAGTGTTTTCAAATATAAAATGATCCCCATACTAAAATTTATTAATTTATATAATCAGTAATATATCAAGAGAGACAAAACATAAGAATATGTGTTGCAATTGTAATACCCCAAAATTGGCAACTTACATTTCTAATCAATTTTGGTGTATTTTCTCATCATCGAAGTCGTAATGTACTAGGAAAATTATCCTTCCTAATTGTCTTTAATTGACTTAGTCTCAAATGCAGAAAACCTAAATTTGCATAAATCTTACCCCATATTTAATTCCTAAATTTTCAAAGATTTATTAGCTAAAAATCCCTATGATTAATTAATTTAATTCTAAAGTCCTAAGTAATTTTAAATTAAATTAATCCCACCCCCTTTAGCTAATACACATCAAGGGAATAAGATATGATTTGGTTATTTGAATGGATTATCCTCACTTGAATTTAATAATTCAAACAATGAGAAAAGACACCCATGTGGCAATAATTCATTTATTTAATTAAATAATTTATTCATATTTGTCTCACCTTCCTCCATGGAGATGAAGAGTTAGCTGTTTCTTCCCAAGAAACTCTTCATCCTCTCTTCAGGCTTTTCTATATTATAGACCTTCTTTCCTTCATTTTGAGAGGGCAATTTTTAGAGTACCAAAACTATAGTGAATTATTGTCTCAATTCTCTTATATTGCCAAGATTTTATTGAATATTTAGTGTAATTTCATTTAGCTTAATGGCATTTTTCATCTCAATTTAGTTTTTTTACTTATCAAGTAGTTTAATTATGTTATCTCTTTCAAGTTTCTTAGCTTAAAATCTGCATCTTCATTCCTAGATTACAATTGCGTCTCTCATATAGAATAAGTTTCATTTTAGTTTTCAAAGCTTTCAAATCCTCCATTTTAGCAATGGTCTATGTTTGTTGGCTCTCATTCTGAGAGTAATTAAACACCCCAACTAAATAGGAGGCAACAGGTCAATTTGATCAATATCGTGGAATGAGCAATTCATGTTCATCTTCATGATTCAATGATTCACTAATGACTATGTTGTGTTGTGGCTGATTTAGAGGTCAACATTGAGACACATACATTTTGGAGCCCATCATGGGGTAGAAAATTGATTTTAGACCTCACTCTCAAAAAAATTTCTGACAAAATTTTGTACTTTGTTGTACGTCCATATTTCTCTATGTATGGATTCTCATGTGAGAATTCTGAGCGTACCACACAAATTTTTGCTTTAATTAGAAATCTCACGTGTGATAATGCACTTTCTCATACTAGCTATTGTATTTCCTCATGCGAAACCTTGTACTTCCTCGCGCAAGACTTTGTGACAGTCTCTAGAATTTCACATTTTCTACAATTATTGTTACTATTTTCCTGATTATTTTCACATGCTACTATTTTTATCTCTCTCATTTCTCTAACAACGTAATAGTGGTCTGCAGGTCGCTTGACAAAGATATAAAATTGCTAATGGTTTTCTTGTAGGATGATTGTCAAAGATCATTTTAAAAGGTTGTGCTTGTTTATTGCTTTCATCACATAGTATAATTAGGGCCTCGTTAAAATTTCTTGGGAATATTGATAGAAAAATAGGGGAATAGGCTCTTCATTACATGGAAGTGATGCCCATGGATGAATCTGAGACCCAAACATTGCTAACATGATGGAGACCTAGTGAATCAAGGAAAGGTAACAAACCTTTAGCATGTTCACTTGTTAGGGGATTATGCTCTTCTCTCTTTGAGAGAATCAGAAACCCAAAAGCTTGTGAATTGGTTGGAGGAGATTTAGCTCAGTGATGAACATGTTTTGCATGTTTGGGTAAGGTGAAGAGGTAGAGAAGTATGCTCTTCTCTCTTTCAGAGAATCAGAAAATCTGACCCTTAAATTTGAGCCAAGTTTTGTGTCACCTTTAGAGGGCCTATCGAAAGTTGAATCTTTGGGAACGACCCAAGTGAGTACACACCTATCACCAGTGATTCCACCTCACTATAATAAAGTATTATTTGTTGAGTCCAAAGAATCCAAAGCCATGGTAACTTCTTTCTCATGATTCTGACTATCATCTTGAGAAAGCCTTGTCTATTGTATTGAGCGGTGCCTCTCGCAGCCCTGCTTGTGAGGGTGTATGACTTTCAAGTGTTGGTCTGGATGCAAGGCCCCAGCCCTATATCAGGGACACTGAAGGTTATTGTGAACAGAAGCCCACTAAAAACTTTCTTAGTTAGTTTCCTACCTGGATCACCTCTGGAAGAAGACATAATCTTTATGTAGGGAGGGGGAAGAATCTCTCCCCTAGATTCTCAACATAGGTATGCACCTAGATTCTAGATAGGTACACATACACATAAGCCAGTGAGGCATGGATTTTTCCTTCTCTAAAATTTTTTTGTAGGGATAACTAAGTGCTTGTTTCAAGTCTTAAATTGCCAAAACATGATTAAACAAAGACTCCCATGATTCTACCAAGTTGCCTTGTCCTTGGTACAACTGTTTGCGACTACTTCTTGCCTCACTATTGCTTGATCTATTTTTTGTGCTTGTTAACAATTTCTTGTCACCTTCAAACTAAGATTTCTGATCTGAACTGTCATAAAACTATCCTAAATCTAGAAATTTTGTTAGAGAACAGTCCTGACTGTGTCTTGAAATCTGAATTTTGTCTTGAAAACTAAGTAGATCTGTCAAAACCCAGAGTTTTCTCACACGAGATTATAGAAACTAAGCATTGCCTCATGTGAGCTTTCATTTTCTCATGTACAGTTAAGAGTTTCCTCACATGAGCCAGCACTTTCTCACTGGAATCTATACTTTGGTGTCCTAAAACAATGAGCTATTTCCCGTTGACTGATGAGTTTTTTCCTTGATTTGAGTTTTTTATGAGATTGGATTGCCTGTTCCCTTGTTGTCTACAGTCTAAAATTGATTGTCTCAAGTTGTGAACCAACTGATTCTTGCTCAAACTCATTTTTTCTCTTTGTTCTCTATCTTACCTTTCTGTGCTTTTGTACCTTGCAACATGATAGTCAACTCTCAACTATTCTAGCCATACTCTCGATGATTCGTGTCAGGTGCATTTCACATCTTGGTTTTTCTAGCCTTTATCTTCTTTTTTCTATTTCTAGAGATATATTTCTAAGTTGGATCCTAAGTCCTCACTCATTTCATCTTCATCTATGCCTATTACGACTAGAAGCAGAAACATATTTCCCATTCGTGGTTCCAGAATAGGTAGAGGTAGATCTCGTAATCAAGGAAGGGGTCATTCTGAACCTATTGTTCAATCTGATAGTCAAGAGGGATCCTCACATTCCTCCTTGCCATTCATTATATATTCCAGTCTAAATCAAAGACCGATCTTCCAGTAGTGCTATAATCCCTTATTTCAAAGTCAACCTAAACTATTGTTTCAAGATCAATAGAACTCATTTCTTCCAGATCAACAAAACTTTGGAAGGTCACCTACTTGGGTTGACCCTATTAATGATCCTCACTACCTTATTGATCCTTTTGATCATACCTATCCTTTTTTTCCTATCAATCCTTGTGAACCTCTTAATCCTTCCAAACCCATTGACCCCTTTGACCCACCAAAAGTTACATTGGCCACAAACTCTTAGCTTGATACACACACTCACACTGAAGCTATGCACACAACATAATCCCATGTTAGTAACATGGGAAGCCCTTTTGAATTCCTACAAGGTCAATATAGCAAGGCCCATGACCAGAGTCAAGATCAGAACCCAAGCATTTATGATATCCTCAATAATGATGATGATTCGATAATTCAAAATGACATAGATGCTGAAAAATCTAATAAGGCTCTCATCAAGATGATGGAAATTCTTCTTGCAGAAGATAAAGAGAAATATTTTCTAGAACTGGCAAACCAAGGAGTTAAGCTACCCCCATATTTCAAAGTGGAAACACTTATGACTAAAGAAGAAGAGACTGAGACTACCAAATTACAAAACATGATTCAAGATATGCAAAACCAAATTAGCCACCTTGTAAAGGATAGGGACAAACCCGCACAACAATTCACAATGGACATCATCTATCCTTTTCCTTTTGATAGGATTCTTCATATGCCACCTTTTTCCCAAGGGTGTGGAACTCCCTAAGTATGATAAATATCTGGGTACCACTGATCCTCAAGATCATCTAATAGAATTTGGGGCCCTATCTATGGATTTCATTCATGATTAAACTTATTTAATGCATCTCTTTCCCCAAAGTCTGGGTGGACCTGCCATGGAGTGGTTTTCTCAACTACCCACTGGCATTAAGACTTTTGAAAAGGTCACAAATCTCTTTATACAACATTATTCTCACAACATACAACATCCCATCAACATCAGAGACCTTTGAAATCTCAAGCAGAGACAAGGGGAGCCATTCCTAACATTTCTCCAGAGATGGAGACTGCTTTGCACCAAGTATCCTCATAAAATACCCAAATCTAAGAAACTCGACATCTTCTTGGACAATCTCACTCCTAATTTTTGGTATCAAGTACAACTTCAAGGTCCCCTCAATTTTGACAGCATGATTAAGCAAGCTGTGAGTATAGAGGCATTTATGATTAAGAAAGGGGAATTGACTTTGCACAAAGACAACAAATAAAGTTCCTCCTCTGCCAACAAAGATAACAGGAATTTTTTCAATAAGAATAGGAATGCTGTGAATGATGGAGTGGTTGATAATGTGACCCTGGCTCTTTCAAAACTAGTTTTCAATCTTACTTCTAGCATATAAGTGATCAAAACTACTGAAAATCCTGCAACAAACACTCAGTCCCCTTCCAGATTCTCTATAAACAAACCTTGGGCCCCTTGACCCAAGTGTGAATTCACTTCCTTGGGAGAACCACTTAATGTAGTTTACAAATCTTTGGTGCAAAACTAGGTTCTCACTCCTTTGGAAAAGTGTCCATATGATCCGCAATCGTGACCCCATTGGTGGAACGACAATGCATACTGTGACTATCACCAAAACAAGGGTCATAAGAATTCTACTTGTCTTTAGTTGTGCCATAAGGTCCAAGATCTGATTGATAATGGTGATATTGTTGTGGATAATATAATAAGAATATAAATCACCAGGCATTTAACGATCCCTTTTCTCCTCATGAGAAAGGTGAGTCTTCCAACACTAAGAACAACAATGCCAAGGTCAACTAAACACATACCACTAATGATAATGTCATCAACATGATCGAACCTATTGAAGTTGAGTATTGCGATGTGATTACTATCAAGGGGAGTGGGGATGCTCCTAAGACTAGGACCCCATTTGTCTTGAGAGGCCCTAGGTCTTAGTTGTCTAAACCTTAATCATCTTAGGATTGCACAAACATCATAACCATATCCTGCGCTGAGATCATTGTCAAGGGTCCTAACCCTCCTGCTACTACATCTGCACCAAAACAACCTGTGGATAAAGATGTTTTTGGCCCTACCAATAAGACCAAAAAATGGTCTCCACACCTCCTACTACTAATTATAGCATTCTTGACCAACTGCAAAGAGCCAATGCTCAAATAACCATCTTTGAGTTGTTGAAGATCTCACCTGCTCACAGGCAGATTCTGGATAAAGCCCTCGTAGAGGCTAACATCCCCAAAGACATTAATCTCAATCAGTTTCAATCTATAGTGGGTCACTTGAATTCACCACACTATTTGTCTTTCTCTGAAGAAGACGACCATTCAATCAACCACCCACATAATGCCCCTTTACATATAGAGGTCATGATTGGCCAAAAGCTTATCTGCCATGTCCTGATTGATAATGGTGCTAGCCTCAACATCTACTCTACTCACTTTCTTTCTTATCTAGGCTATGATGAAGATTTCATAGATTCCCATAGTAAAATTACTATCAAATCTTATGATGAAGAAGAAAGAAAGTCTAAAGGTTTAGTTGTGCTACCCATTCGGGTTGGACCTGTTTAAAGAGATGTCACTTGTCAAGTGTTGGACATTCCTCTTTCTTATAACATCCTATTGGGAAGAACGTGAATCCATGAAATGAAAGTGGTTCCCTTTATGTATCATCAGTTCATCAAGTTTACTTTCCACGGTGCAGAAGTGATAGTTCCTGCTAATATGGGTCATTCTTGTAATACGCTCACATAGTCAGCTGATAGTTTTGTTCCTACTAATAGAGAATACATAGAATTCTATGATTCCAAGCTTAGAGATATGAAATAGACTTTTAAAATCAAAGACATAGGTATGGGGGGTATAAAATAGAACCTGTGCTATCATTAAAAGCTCTACCTCTATCTCCTCATTCTTTCAGGAGACCTTCTGAGAACAATAAATCTTCTACTACTACTGAAATAGTTTATGATGGTGCCTTTGTACGGGATTCAACACTATTAGAAGATGAAGATGATGAAAGAGCTATTAAGGCTTGGCTTTACAAAGGAAAGGACATATCTAAATAGACTACCCCAACTCATGAACTTGATCCCAATAGTGAAGGTCTTAAAATCATGAAACTCTTTGGATACAAAGGGAGTGGTCCAATAGGGATGAATGGTAATGGGATAGTTGAACCTATTAAAGGTATGGGTCTAAGGATAAAAGATAAAACTGGCTTAGGCTTCAAGAATATCTCATTCCATCTAGGGATTAACAAATTTTTATCTGAATCTGAACCTAGACCAGAACCAAAACCTGAGGGCACAACTACCTCAGATACCTTAGAGGATAGCTCTGACGAGGATTACTTTCCTTATCCTATTCCTCTAGATCTAGAAAAATTCTTTGCTAAGCCAGAGAATGTCATAATACTTGCCAGTATAGCCAAGGCTAGTAGTGACTCCAATGGCACTATTCCATTCACTCCTCTAACATACGAACAATGGAAAGTGTCACAAGACCCTAGTTTCCAAGGTGAATGATACATACCATCATAGTTTCAAGAGCAGTTTGTGCAAGAATAGGCTGGTGTCACAAGAACTCTCAAACCTTCATGGTGCAAACATCCCAGATAGAGTTCAGACATAGATTCCCATGAATATGAGTTTGACAATCTTTCATAAGGATCCAATGATAGGAATGTTGATACTACACATACATCTGAAAACCTTCTCGACATAAGTGAAGGGTCTATTGTAAGTTCTAATAAGGCCAATTCCATAGATATTAACATGTCTTCTATTATGGTCGCTAGGAGTCAAAGGGATTTAAATACACCTTTGGATGAGATTGCTCTAGGTCTCATCTTACTACTCCATGCTTTCAATGATTATACTGTGAATGCACTTGAACCCGTCACTTCTCACTCACTCCAACATCCTGAGCTAATAGACTGGAATTCCCCTTCCTCATCCAATGAAGTTGTCACATTCCAAAATGACTATGATCTAGCCTATTATCTCCACATTGTTAAACCTATAACATCCTCCACTAGCGAAGACAGTGTTAGCATGACCGAAAGTGATATCAAGTATCTTAGTCATAAAATCAAAAGAAAAAAAATAGGTACTCTAACAGTGAAAACCACATTTTGGTAGTGTTAGAGCCAAAAAAAGTAAAAATAATAGACATATCTGAAGGTCAAAACCTCTCTGAGGTGCCTGAGGATGAGATACTTGATGCACTTTTGAGTCATTTCTAGGAATGATCATTGGTGTTAATTGAGCTGACTCAGCAAGTAAATTTGGGTACAGAAGAACATCCATACATTATTCATGTGGCTAAATCATTGTCTATAGAAGAACTCAAAGAATTCACAGATTTCTTCAAAGAGAAAAAGATAAAATTTTCATGGACATACTCTGACATGCCAGGTGTAGATCTTGATCTTATCATGCATCACCTATCAATAGCTCTTGGAGTAAAACTAGTCAATAAAAAACTCAGAAAAATGCATCCACATGTGGCTCTACTTGTCAAGGTAGAATTAGAGAAACTCCTAAAATCTGGGTTCATCAGAGCAATTGACTATGTAGAATGGATCTCCAACATAGTTCCAGTGTCGAATCATGAGAAATCTATTAGAGTCTGCATAGACTTTAGGGACATAAACAAGGCATGCCCAAAAGATAATTTCCCACTACCCAACATTGATATGATTGTGGATGATAGCAAGGTACAAAATGTACTCCCTAATGGATGGTTTCTTTGGTTACAACCAAATAAATATTGTACCAGAGGACCAAGAAAATACTACTTTCACTTGTGCATGGGGAACTTTATGCTGGAATGTTATGCCTTTTGGTCTCAAGAATGTTGGAGCCACGTATCAGAGAGAAATCACTACTATATTTCATGATATGATGCACAAAACAATGGAGGATTATGTTGATGACACCCTTGCTAAAAGCATGGATAGGAAGGTGCATCTTACTGATCTAGGCCCTATACTGGATCATATGGAAAAGTTTAGACTACATCCCAATCCTAAGAAATGTTCATTTGGAGTAGCTTCTAGAAAATTTCTTGGTTATATCATCTCCGCAAAAGGTATCAAGGTGGATCCTGAAAAAGTGCAAGCTATCATTGAAGTGCCTCCACCTCACAATATCAGTCTGTATTGTCTTAAAATGGAAGAAATTCCATGTTAAGAGAATTTATCCCTCCTTAGGGGATGTATTTGACCTCCATTACATCATCCCCCAATTTTTGCATCATCTCCCCCTGATCTGCTCCTCCTTATACCACTTTCGGGACTGATTTCTGCATTCTGGGTTGCAGGACTCTGTTTCTGGGATGCAAGGATAGGGTCAACCTTTTGGGACTAGGTTGACCTCAACCCTACCCTAGGATAGGGTTGACCTTTACTTTATCCTAGGACAGGGTCAACCTCGACCTTGTCCCAGGGTCCCAAACCCAGAATCCCACAGATTCCTGGAGGTTGGTCTTTGCAATAAGTTCTCTCTCACTTCTGGGTCGGCTGTTTCAGGTTCTGAATTGGTTGACTCCTAAATTATATTTAATATAGGTCCTCTCCTAGGGGTAAAGGATTAAATGTTGATTTAATTATCCTATGTAGGCCTCCTTAGAAGATTGTTCCCTAATTTCATATAAAAGGAAGCCTTCTCCTCTCATTTTCTCTAAGTCTTCCAAGTGCGAAAAGCTCTAGCCAAGATTTTGTTCAAGAATCCATTTTTATACATGATTTTAAGCTCTCAAGGTGTTAAATTATTCCTCTCAAGCATTCAAGTTCTCCATTTAAGATCAAGGATTCAAGCTTTCAAGCCTTTGAAGGGATTTGGTTCAAGCATTCAAGATTTATCATTCAAGCCCTAGATCTAGCCATCATGATGGTGTG
>MU224834.1:432295-455240 GCA_018584345.1 Thuja plicata | reverse complement strand
ATCGAAAGTTTTTCTATTTTGATCGAAAGTATTTAGTCTTTTCGATCGAAACAAAGTAAAATATTTTAGAGGGTCACGCTTTTCGGGACGAATTCCTTCCTCCCAAAAAGTGTAACCCACTATTGTGGGATCACCCCGTGTCAATGAGCTAAAGGTTTTTGGAGATTCACAGTTTGTTATCAATCATGTGAATGATATCTACCAAACAAAAGATGAAAAACTGGTGCCTTATAAAAATATGGTTGATGATCTCAAGAAATACTTTACACACATTACTTTCCAACAAATTCCAAGGGTAGATAACAAAGTAGTCGATGCCATGGCTACTCTAGCTTCCATGTTACAAATGCCATAAAATGACTTCTGACATGAATTCCTAGTGGAGACATTATGCTACCCTTCTTATAATTCCCCTGAATCTCAGATGATCTGTTCAGTCATTGGACATGACTCATCCCACTACCACCATATTTACTCCTACCTTCATGACCAGATAATTTTGGACACTTACACCTAAAATGAGAAACGTCACCTAATCCATAGTGCTTCATGGTTTACCATCATAGCTAATGACTTATATAGGTGAGGTCTAGACGATAGCCTCCTTAGATGTTTAGAACCTGATATGTCCAAGTGTGCGTTAGTAGAGGTGCATGAAGGTGTTTGTGGGTCTCACTCAAATGGCGTGACATTGGCTCGCAAACTTATTAGAGCTAGTTACTATTGGCCGGATATGGAGAAAGAAGCTACATAATTTTCTAAATCTTGAAAATAGTGCCAGCTTCATGGAAATCTAATCCACGCTTATGCCAAGGAGCTCATTCCTTTCATCAGCTTTTGGCCATTTTAGCAGTGAGCCTTTGACTTGCTGGGTCAGATACATCCATCTTCTTCAAGGGGACATAAATACATCATTACTGCTATAGACTATTTTACCAAATGGGTTGAGGTAGTTCCCCTCATCGTAGCTGATGGAAAGTCTGTGGCCATGTTTATACTAAACTACATCATCTACAGATATGGTGTACCCTCATCAATAATCATTGACAATGGGGGGCAATTCAAGAACAAGGATCTAAAAGAATTATTTCCTAAGTTAAGAATTATTCAGCACTAGTCTTCTATCTATTATCCCCAGGGTAATGGACAGGTGGAAGCTTCAAATAAGACTATTCTCAAGATCTTACACCACACAGTATAGAAATCTAGACAAGACTAGCATCTCTAGATTAATTTGGCTTTATGGGCTTACCGCACCAGTATACGAACACCAACAGGGGCCATGCCCTTTTCTCTAGTTTATGGTGCAAATTCAATGCTTCATATTGAGGTTGAGATTCCTACCTTGCGAGTCTCTCTGAAGGGCCTCATTACTGATGATGATATTAGAATATCTCAACTTCAAGAGCTTGAACTATTGGATGAACATTGGATAGTGGTGTTTGATCATCTCTGAGCATATTAGAAGAGAATATCTAAAAGCTACAACAAGAAGGTCAGAGCAAGGGAATTCCAAATGGGTGATCTCATCCGAAGAGAGAACTCCAAGAATCAACAACAGCGTGTCCAGAAAGGAAAATTTGAACCAAATTGGCTTGGTCCGTATGTTATCACTGCAGTATTTAGGTCTGGCGCTTACTAGCTCTCTACCATAGAGGAGGAATAGCTCAAAGAGCCTATCAATGCTCTTCATCTAAAGAAGTTCTATAGTTGAGATGTCTTTTGAATTCTCATGTACATACTCTATTCTGAGAAAATCCTAAAAATTGCAAAATGTCCTAAAACAATGATCATCTTAGTGAAAACCTGGCAAATAGGCACTTTGATGTATCTATTATCCTGGTGAAAATCAGGTAAATAGGCACCTTGATAAATACAAAAAAACCAAAAAAATACAAAATACAAAAAAAATAAAATAAAAAATACAAAAAAAAAGAGAAAAATGTGTCATTGATGAAAACCTAGTAAACAAGCATCATGGTAGCAAAAATAGGATTTCTGCCAAGATGGTGAAAACCTAGTAAACAAGCGGCTATTGTTCTTCAATGCTCTATCTATTGCGGCATCCCTTGGCTATCTTGCAGTTTGCTCTCCTGCTTTCCTGCTTTAGTCTGCTTTCCTGCTTTAGTTTACTTTCCTACTTTAGTTTGCTCGCTCATGCATTCGCTCTCAGTTATTTTAAAGATTTTTTTCTTGACTTCACATGGATTGAAATTGGTCACACTATGGGGCATCTTCCCGATCTAGGGGGCATTGTCCTATCTTTTAGAGTCTTTTTCCTCTTTACATCAGTCACCAATGGTTCTCACTGAGTCTGTCTGTTGATGCCTAGATCTCACACTAATCTTTATACTTGAGAATCTCTCTCGCATTAGTCACTAGTGATTCTTACTACATCTGCCTACTATCACTGTACTACTAAGATTTCTCACATCAAATCACTATCTATGTATTTGACATCAATCCACTTTGGGTCTTTTCAAGATCCCACCTGACTTGACATGACCCCAGCGTCATAGCTTGGGGGAAATCCACTCAGATTTTTCCTCTCTATATGAGTCAACTCAGTCATCGACATTCATTACTTGGGGGCATGGCTCCCCACTTTGGTCGCATCTTCGGTTTACACTCGAGTCAGTAATCTTGTCAGTTCTAAAGGACAACTATCTACTGGCACAAACTGGTGTTTCTCAACACCCCATAAACAATGTTTTTTTCAACACCATCTTTGGACACATCTATGTTTTTCAACACACATTGGACATCGCAACGTAAACATCTCTCGATAGAAATCAAACACAATGCACTCACAAGCACAACGGTGTTTTTCAACACCCCTAAAACACATGCACATTTGTAAACTTTGAAACATGTTGAGATATGATTGAATCTTTCTTTGTATGTTGTCCATTCTGATAAATTTCATTGACATTTTATTCATCTACTACTGGTTGGTGTAGTCCCGATGATTTGGTAACATCAAATAAATAGGGTGTATGTGATAAGAGCTCCCGTGCTAAGGTGGAAAAGCCTCACATCCCATGATCATGTTTATTTGTATGCCATGGTGAGGTTGGTACTATCTCCTTGACTATTATTGCTCTATTTGTTTATGCACAACCACACTCATGGTTATCTTGGCTTTGAATTCCTTGATACTGGTGTACTCTTTCAATATTAATTGGAAACAATGTTCAGGTCATCTTGGCTTTTGTGCCCTGGTGCTTATGTTCATTTCTTACATTTTATCTGATGAAAGTCATATTCATATTCATATGGTTGCATTGGTGCTAGTAAGGATTGTATCAACTCTGATGTTCCAAAACTTGATGATGATAATTATGCGATGAGTCCAACAACCAAGTCTTAGGGTTGCATTTATCTTAGGCTTGCACTCACATTTTAAGCTTGCATAGCAACGGTTTTGGTGCTCTCTTCATTGTCTTCTCATTATTCGAAGGTTCTCATCTTTTTTCCTAGATTCCTCCTGACTGCCCAAGTGTTTGATCCTCACTCTCTATCTTTAGCTATATGCTCAATCCATTTTCATGATCGAAATCAAAATCTGACACTCCTAAGTAGCTAAAAATCATGTTTTAAAATTTTGGGACTAATGTGCTCCGACGCTTGTGTAGTCGACTTTCTGACACCTCTTTCTTGTCAAAATCATCTATCATTATCATTTTCTTGGCTTCTACAATATTTTCATCCAAATTTAACTCTAGTCAATTCTGGTCAAACTTGGTCAACTATCAAACCTAGTCAATAGGACCTCTCGATCGCTCTAAATCAATTGTGCCTTCTCTTGATCTATCTCTGAATTCCTCTAGATCTTCAATCTTACTTCTATCTGCAATATTTTGTTGTTGATCATCTTTCTATTGTGTCATCTTTCAATTTCGCTCCTAAGGGGGCAGGATGATTGCATCATTGAATCTTTTTGCATCATTCTCAAATCAGTTTGATCTGAATCAAAAGTCCCCATTGCTAGGGGCATCTCATTACTTTGGGCATATTCAGTGTTTCATACCTTATGGTCAAAATTGGATATTCCATGATCTTGAATCTCTAGAGACATCTTAATGCCTCACATCTTGTCATCTTGTCATCTATCTTTCTAGGTATCTGAGAAATCTAACTTGGATCCTCAAGGATCAAGCTTCATTCTGGAGATGATTCTTGAAATCCCATTGGGTATTGGGGCAATCTAACCCTAATTCCTAAAATTCATACTTCATTCTTAAGACATCTCTCAAAAGCTCTTTTCAACCATTATCTGGGCAACCTTACCTAGATCTCAGAGGGCTAACCTTCGTATTGGGGAAATCTAACCCTGATTCTAGAGATAGTCCTAAATTTTCATCAGCTATTAGGGGACATTGGGGCAATCTAACCCTGATTCCAATCTTCTCTCAATTTTTATTTGGACCGTTGTCTTCGCAATCTAACTTAGACTTTGGAGAATCATGCTTTATTCTAAAAATGGTTTTTCTTCTCGATCTGATTGGTGTCTTGGAAACCTAACCTAGACTCCCAAAATCTTCATCTATCACATCAAAATATTCTTTGAATCAACATGATGCTTGCACATCAACTCAAAGAGGGGCAAAATGTAATACCCCAAAATTGGCACCTTACAATTCTAATCAATTTTGGTGTTGTAATCACCTAAAAATGGTCACCTAAACCCTAGACCCCCAATCTCAGTAATTAATTAAGAAACCCTAATCTTGATTAAACCTAAGTCCTAAATCAAACATGCAATTCATCACATTCGACCTGATCTAACCTAAACCCTAGGTCCTAATCGATCATCTTACTCAATTAATTAATTAATTCCTAAAATCACATTACATTGGCAAATGAACATTATGTTAATTATTTAATTGATATTATGACATATTAATTAAATATAAATACAAAATTGTCAAATAAATCAAAAAGGAATTAAATTAATTATAAAAACATAAATGTGCATTCAAACTCAATTAATTTATTAAAAAAGCATATGACATCATCAAATTCAGTTGACTGATTATCAAAATGGAAACAATCCAGTTCCACTCAGTTAACTGATTCTCCACTGATTATCATTTTGAGAACATTTTAGTTAACTGTGAAGTGATTTTGGAAGCTTCCAAAATAACTGATCAGTCAGTTCAGTCAACTGACTCTTTTGACCAATCAAATCACTTGCACATGGATTGTGCTTCTCCAATCGAATCTGAGCCACTCTTTTTGTTCGATCTCAAATGTCGATTCAAGAGAGATTTCTATAAAAGAGAAACTCTTTTCCCTCACAAAGGATCCTAACTTTCTTCTAACATTATTATACTACATTTTCTTCTCTTTGATTAGCATTTATCATTTATCATTATTGTTTTAATTCCAAGCATGCAAATCTAATCATTAGAGCACATTTAATTTGGGTTTTAAAAAGAATCTTTCACTTTTCAATTTGGTGCTTCTAAAATCAATCTTAAGTAGCTTGGATGAAAAACAAGCTACATATGCATATCATCTTAGATTATTTATCATAACTTTAAATCCTTCATTTAGGTCTTCGGTGTAGTCACTAAGCTTGCGATGATTTGAGAGCAAGCTCATACTCCTGCTTGCTAGGAGGCAATAGGTCGAATCATTCACGCATGCAGGATGAATTAATCTATATTCATTTCTGTATGTGATTGAAGAGCAATGACCATGTTGAAGTGTATGGCTAAATCAAAGGCCCACATTTAGCTCTCACATTTTTGGTGCCCATAGTGGGGTAGAATATTCAATTTCTAGCCTCATTATTAAATTTTGCATTCAATTTTGTTTGTTGTTTTGATGTTGCATGTAGGTTTTCAATGATTTGATCATATCTCATAAATGGCTTGGAATATATTTATGAATTTTTTTTGCAGGTTGGGGATGGTATCAAGAGCCTATAGTCTGAAAACTAGATTTTTATGATTAATTTTGTGCGATTTATAATATTGCTATGATTTTTCATAAAAAATAATTCTGGGTGCAAATTAGTGAATTTCTCTAAAAGCTTTATATTTCTGGAAAGCTCTTCCAATTCTAAATGGGGTCTATTCTCTGAGTTTTTTATTTTCATGACATATAATGACCGAAATAAATACATCTTTGAAAACTGGTTTGTTTTGAACAATAGGGTCCCTAGGGCACAAATTAAAGAATTTTTTTAAAATTACTACTTTTATAGAAAGCTCTTCAAAATTTAAATGGGGTCTATTCTCTCAGTTTTTTATTTTCATGACAAATAATGACCGAAATAAATACATCTTTGAAAACTGGTTTGTTTTGAAAAATAGGGTCCCTAGAGCACAAATTAAGGAATTTTTTGAAAATTCTTACTTTTTTGGAAATCTCACTAATTTTTAAGAGGGGTTATTTCTTTTCATTTCTATTTTTGTGGTCTATAGATATATCTAAAAATTTCATCTTTATGACTAGGTAAAAAGCATTAAAAAATCAAGGTGCACTTTTTCTAATTTCAATTGATTTGTATGCTTTTCCTTTGTATGCATGTTTTCTGTGTTACTGATGATCTGTGCAACAATTTGGAAATTGAGGGATGAATAAAAATTGAGAAAAATACTAATGTGTTTGATGCAGGACGTTGAAAAAGAAGACTAAAAATACAAACTACTACTGAATCATCTTGTAGGTTGCCTTTGATCGATAGAACACAAAACAAGTGGGCTTGTATCTTGTTTTAAATTTCTTAAAATAGGAACCCACTTGTAGGACTTATTAAAGTGAACATTTGTTTTCTATTTTAGGAATTACAATGATGTCAGGAAACTATGCTCTCGCCCTTTTGGGATGATCAAAAATCCACAAACATTATTGTCATTTTCTCATTCTGCTTAAAGTGTCTTTTAGTTTTGTAAATCCTAGGAATTGCATGGATGTATCCTCTCCCCTCGCCTTCATAGATCTTGGGTGAAAGAGGAATCCATACAAATCCTTTAGCATGGCTACCTCCCAAGTGCTTTAACAGAGTCAGTGAGAGTGGATTGCCCAACCGGTAACAGGCTAAAGCCAAGCCCTTCCGAACCAGTATACAAAAAAATGCCATTGTGATTAGTCTCATAGTGGACAGGTGTGAATTCGTTGTGGCAACCAAAATCTCTTCTAGTACCCTAGTGGTGTGTTAAAGTCCCTACATTGTAAAGGTGAAAGCCTTGCTTTGAAAGGCTTGGGAGAGCCCCCTTAATTGAGAAAATGACTTGATCACAACCACCTGAATAGATGTCCTTACTACAAACTTTGTTCTAGTATCCAAAATCCCTCTATCTGTTGTCGTGAAAGGTCAGAGACCGACTAAGATGTCCCACACTTTCATGGCTCTTAGTAGAGACAATGGTCCCTTGGGAAGTGATTACCCTTGGGATTCAAAGCTTGGTGTGCCTAAGAAGTGAGCGCACATGTAAGGAGGAGCCTATGCCTCCAAGCTTCTAAGTTGTCCACTATGAGTAGATGTGGCTGAACTTCAGTTCAAGTGGGAACTCAATAGATATTGCCTAGCCATCCTAGGATTGTGGTGTGTCTGTTATTTTATTTTTACAACAAACAATCTCCATGATGTATCTTGCATGAGTTTTCACTGAAACAACAACAATCCAACAATCAAACAATCTAGAAAATTATACACTTTAGGTACTTGTTTGTCATATCTCATCTAAAACATCCAATCAAACATCAAAATGATCAACGATTCAAAATCTGCACTTTTAGTTGTTAACTGTCAACTCTTGTTTGAGTTTTTGTATCTGCTATCAAACTCTAGAAATCTATCAACTTGCTATCCAAATTGCTATTCTGTTGTGAAGGTTCTATCCAAATTTTCACAAATCTGTGTTCTCATCAACATCATCACTAGTTTATCTTTGACTGCAATCTATTGACAACCTGACTCATTGTTGTTTCAAAATCTGATTTTGCTCTACTAGTCCAAGTGAATTTTTATCTTAATCATTTTGTATGTGCTGTCCTTATCCTAACTTGTGAAAGCAGGTTCATTAACCTTGACTCAATATCGGAGTCGTTGCTTCTCTCTCTTAGTTGGATTTTATCTCATTTGTCCTTTGATCTTGGACTTAATCAGCACTTTAGATATCACTTCAACACCTATCAGTCAATCAACTGATTCATCATACCTCCTCTTCAATCTTCTAAGCAAGTGCATCAACCCAATCTTACAATGTCTAAAAGAAAATGGGCTAAACCTTATGGTCCTAACAATGCGCAAGAAGAGATTCTTATGGCAGCTTTGTCAAAACAACTTCAAACTATGCAATCTAAAATCCAAGAATTAAAGGGGGAAAAGGATATGCAATCCAACAAATCATTATCAAGCTCAATCTATCCTTTTCTATTTGATCATTATCAAGCGAGTGGCTCCAAAGACCTAAAAGTTTCTAAAAACACCATGAAGTCTTCCTCCAAAGGGATTAGTAACATCATGAAAGAAAAACCTTGGGTTAAATGCATGAGAGACTTCACTCCTTTGGGGTAATCTTATGAACTTGCATTAGAAGAACTTCTTGATAATGATCTCATCACATTACCTCAAGCCACATCACGTGGACAAAGATTCTTGAGTAACTATTGTGCATATCATCAACATAATAAGCATAAAACTTCATCTTGCATGGAGTTGAAACATAAAATCCAAGATCTCATAGATGATGGCATAATCGAAGTTGACAATCCTAATGATTCATCTAATCTCAAGCATGATCAATATCAAGAATCTATGTCTAGCAATGGTTTGCATATCACATCTACTTCTTCCACCATCCCTCCATCTCCTAAAGATTCAAAACTAGACACACCATCTCCATCAAGAACTGAGCCTAATGACAACTATGTCTACCCTCAAGGACTATCTCTAAAAGAGATGCAAACTAATCAGCATATGTCTGCAAGTGTTTCTTAGGCTTCAAAGATTATCGACCCAAAGCATCCATGTGCTTCGATTCTTATCATGCCTATTGCAAATGATTGTCCATCAGCGTGTCAAGAATCCCATATGTAGATCCAAACTCCTACCTCATCCTTAGAAGTGGCTCCATGTCAAGAGGGAAATCCAAAGTATGAAGAAACAAATGTAAGTAATGATCAAGATCAAGACACCATCCATCATTATCCAATGGTTAACCAAAGTCACATATCTCAAGAGTCTCATGATGATTGTATCATCCCCTTCCATTTCTTCCAAGAACATAGCTCTCCATCTCCCAACCAAGATCAAGATATCCTTTTTGGCATCTCTAATGGGCCTATTGAAAATCAAGAGAAAGGTACTCTTTGTATGCCATCTAAAGATCCTTGTCAAGAACAGAGCATCCCATCATCTCCTTGTCATGCTCCTCCATATCCACCTCAAGAAAACATCATTCTACTAAATCCCTTGCAGAATAATAAATCCACTCAAGCTTCAGATGCTCCTGTCAAAATTGCTCATATCAAAGCTAATCATGCTCCTATTGACATAAAGATGAATTTAAAAGAGAAGAGCCTTGGCAATGCAAATCACTCTAAATATGTTGATATCCCTTCCACACCTTATATCCCTCCATTCAAATGTAAGCATTGGCCTTCTCCATCTTCCAAATCCATCCTTGGACTTTATATCCCAAAGATAAAACTGTCAAACCTTCCATCTATATTGGGTCCTTATACCCCTCCATCCACTTACCCTATCCCCTATCAATATCAACAAAGACATACATCCTTGAAATCTCCTTATCAACCAATCCATGTGAACCAGTCATATCAATCTTATTCATCCACAATTCCCATGTCTTTTGGAAGAAATTTGGATGTGCAACAAAGAAATAAAAAATTCAAGAATCCACGTACATATGAAGATCACTATGTCCCATCTAATCGACATGTGACTACAAAACAAAATGAAATACTCAAGAGACTGCAAAGGTCCACTAAGCAAAGAATAAAATCAAAGCAAATTTGGGTTCCTATATCCATCATGGAAAAATTGTGTTCTAAGTCCAAGCAAAGAATAATATCAAAGAAAATATGGGTTCCTAAATCCATCATGGACGAATTGCGTTCTACATCATCCAAAAGAAAAGGAAAATCAAAAGCTACATGGATTCCTTGGTCTCTTCTAAATGACTTAGATACAAAAACAAAATCAAAAGCTACGTGGATTCCCAAGTCTCTCTTAAAAGGCTTGAAAAAAAAGGAAAATTTAGAGTTGGCATCCAAGCTTCCAAAGTCTTCCACTTCATCTTCAGTTAAACATCCCCCATCATCTAACTCTATTTTGGGTCCTCATGTCCCAAAATCTTTTACCTTGAATACTTCATCCATCTTGGGTCCTCGCATACAAAGATCCATTTACAGTCATCCATCAAAGTCTCAAGCTATTCCATCCACTTTTCCTCTATTTGTCCACTACCCTTCAAGGGGTGTGTCGATGTTGATCTTATCACCATATCCTCCCATCCCTCTTATCCAATCCATCACATAAATCCTTTGCTACTATCTTCCTTATCCTCCATATCATTTTTCCCTACCATCACCCTATCAGTATCTTTGAGCATACTTTCAGCGGCCTTAGCCCATCATATCATACCTTTCAAAGGAGCACTATCTAAAGAGAAAGAAGCTTAAGTTCCTTCATAAAATCAAGAAGTACAAAAAAGAAAAAGTGCCTTGGTTAAGACCTAGTAAACAGGCACCTTGGTATCAAAAGTAAAGAAAAATTGATCCATCCTATGGTGAAAACCACTTCTTGTGGCACGTTGGATAAGTACCATGATGAAAACCTGGCAAACAAGCATCATGTATAATTCCTCTTACTTTCACTCTTCACTTGGGGGAAAGTTCCTTACATGTCATCATATCTATCATATCTTACATCTAGAAATCCAGTGAGCATCGATGTTCCTTCTACTGATCTCGACAAGGTTGATACTATCCATGAACACACATGTATCTTGACATCCACTATCCCTTACATCAGCCTACTCACTTTCTCTCATTTATGCTACTCTATCATGATCTTTCTTATCCCAAGCATATCCTTCCTATCTTTGAGCATTCCTACCATTAATCCCAAAACATCCACTTGTACCTCCATCACCCCTTATCCTAATTACGCTATCATGGCTATATCCTATCTAATTGACCTCTTGGTCTTGATCTAAATGAAGAACAAAAAAATGTAAAACTATTTCAGATGTCTCTTGACATGTCCATTCTTTTGGACTGCATTCTTTTCATGACATCAGGTCATTATCCTATATGCTATCTGGAACTACTCCATGAGCCTACATTGATATATTATTTTTTTCCCTAGCTTGGGTAATCTTGAGGAGAATATATTTGAGGGTTGAATTCACCCTCTTCATCCATCATTGTCTATTCACCTCATCCATCAACTTTCTAATCCATCTGTAATGATCTCTAGTTTGCTAGACATTGGGGGCAAACCAATGTGATCTTTCTTGAGAATGGTTAATCTCTGAAAAAATCTAAAAATTGGAAAAAGTACTAAAAAAATGATCATCTTGGTGAAAACCTAGCAATAGGTGCCTTGATGTATCAATAAAAAAAATATAAAAAAAATTGAAAAAGAAGAAAAAGTGCCTTGGTGAAAACCTAGTAAACAGGCGCCATAGTAGCAAAAATAGAATCTCTGCCAAGAAGGTGACAACCTGGTAAATAGGCACCTCTTGTACTTAGCGCTCCATCTATCAATGCTCAATCTTGGCATCAATCCTTTGCTTCAGTTTGCCCATATCTTTCAATCACTTTTGTGACACTCTAGTTCTTCTGAGAACCCTCCTAGCTTGAAACCAATCCAAAGTCATAACCTGGGGGCAATCAAATCAGATTTGTCCTTGCAGTATGAGTCAAGTCATTTATCGCCATTTACTACTTGGGGCATGGGTCCCCAATTTGATCACACCTTTGGTTTACACAAGAGTCAGTAATCTTGTCATTTCTAAAGGACAATTCGCTACTGACACAATTAGGTGTTTCTCAACACCACCATCAATAGTGTTTCTTAACACTATGTATGGACACATTTGTGTTTCTTAACACACATTAGATATGACAAATGTAAACAACAGATCGATAGCAATCAGACACAAAGCACTCACAAGCACAATGGTGTTTCTTAACACCTCATTCCTATACACATTCAAAAACTTAGAACATGGTTGAAGTATGCTAGACTTCTATTTGTATGCTATCTATTTTCATTGATTTCGCTAATCTTTTCTTTGTCTACTACTTGTTGGTGTGGTCCCAATGATCCAACAATGTCAAATAAACTGGGTGTATGTGGTAAGAGCTCCTTCATTAAGGTGGAAAAGCCTCACATCCCTTGATCCCCTTTATTTGTACGCCAAGGTGAGGTCGATACTATCTCCTTGTTTGATATTTATCTATTTTTTTACACAAGCACGCACTCATGGTTATCTTGGCTTTGAATTCCTAGATACTAGTGTACTCTTGCAACATCAACTAGAAAAAATGTTCAGATCATCTTGGTTGTTGTGCCTCGATGCTTACGTTAGTTTCCCTTATCTTATCTGATGAAAGTCATATTCATATTCTTATGGTCACAGTGGCACCAGTAAGGATTGTATCAACTCTAATGTTCCAAAAATTCTCAATGATGAAAATTTTCAATGCTAAAGCTTAGTGACTACACCTTAGGTTGCATTCATGTTAGTCTTGCATCTGCATCTACATAGTGATGAAATTAGCATAATAACTTTATCTCTATCCAATGTGAAGGATCTAAGATTCTAATCGATCAATCTTCTCATTGTCAAGTGGTCATTTGTATGTGAACATGACATCCCTTGCTAAATCCACTGTCCTGATTCTATTTTCAGGATTGAAATCAAAATCTACAGCTGACCACTTGCACAACCAATAGAAATCTCTCATGCTTTTCTTCTAATCAATCCATGTATCTTACTTTTGGTCAATCTTAGTCAACAAGACCTCATATCAAGTACAGATTGTCCTCACCACATGGGAACTCTTTCTAATCAGAGTAGTTTCTTCCTAAATTGTCTAATCAATCGAATTGCTTCTCATCACTGGGGCACCTAGCCATATTTTGATTTCACTCCCGAGGGGGTAGGATCAGGACATCAACCTTCCAATGATCACATCCTTAATCAAAACCCCATTGCTTGGGGCATCTCAGCTTCATCAGATCAAATCAAGTTGAGATCATCTTAAATCAAAGGAAACCTAATCAATGGTCTTATACAGTGGTGAATACACTCAAAACCAGAAAAGATCGGTCTTATATGGGCTATTCATTATTGAAACTAGATACATTGATCAAATTGACTTCATCATTTCAAATCAAGTCAATTTTCTTGCTAATCAAATCTCTTAACAGTAATCAGTTTCATCGCTTCAAATCAAACTACTTATTCGTTCAAACCAATTAAAAAGGTTTAAGAGTTCTTGATAGATGTTCAGTTTCAAATCAAAGTGAGCATTTTGTTTTATATCTTTTGATTGATCTTCATCCAATCAAGCTCGAAGCCAGTCTTCTTCTTCAAAAGAATGGTTTCATCGCTTCAAATCAAACTATTCTTGGTCTTCTTGCTAACAAGTCTTTGAATCAATGTGTTGATTGCACATCAATTCAAAGAGGGGCAAATGTAATCACCTAAAAATGGTCACCTAAACCCTAGACCCCCAATTTCATAAATTAATCAAGAAACCCTAATCTTGATTAAACCTAAGTCCTAAATCAAATAGGCAATTCATCACATTTCACCTGATCTGACCTAAACCCTAGGTCCTAATCGATCATCTTACTTGATTAATTAATTAATTCCTAAAATCACATTACATTGGAAAATGAACATTATGTTAATTATTTAATTGATATTATGACATATTAATTAAATAAAAATACAAAATTGTCAAATAAATAAAAAAGGAATTAAATTAATTATAAAAACATAAATGTGCATTCAAAATCAATTAATTTATTGAAAAATGCATATGACATCATCAAATTCAGTTGACTAATTATCAAAATGGAAACAATCCAGTTCCACTCAGTTAACTGATTCTCCACTGATTATCATTTTGGAAACATTTCAGTTAACTGTGAACTAATTTTGGAAGTTTCCAAAATAACTGATCAGTCAGTTCAGTCAACTGACTCTCTCGACCAATCAAATCACTTGCACATGGATTGTGCTTCTTCAATCGAATCTGAGCCACTCTTTTTGTTTGATCTCGACCGTTGATTTGAAAGAGATTTGTATAAAAGATAAATTCTTTTCCCTCACAAAGGATCCTAACTTTCTTCTAACATTATTATACTGCATTTTCTTCTCTTTTCTTAGCATTTATCATTTAGCATTATTGTTTTAATTTTGAGCATGCAAATCTAATCATTAGAGCACATTCAATTTGGGTTTTAAAAAGAATCTCACTTTTCAATTTGGTGCTTCTAAAATCAATCTTAAGTAGCTTGGATGAAAAAAAAACTGCATATGCATATCATCTTACATCATTTAACATAGCTTTAAATCCTTTGTTTAGGTCTTCGGTGTAGTCACTGAGCTTGCAATGATCTGAGAGGAAGCTCATACTCCTACTTGCTAGGAGGCAACAGGTCGAATCATTCATGCATGCAGGATGAAATAATATATATTCATTTATGTATGTGATTGAAGAGAAATGACCATGTTGAAGTGTATGGCTAAATCAGAGGCCCACATTTAGCTATCACAGGTGTATTTTCTCATCATCAAAGTCCTATTGTACTAGGAAAATTCTCCTTCCTAATTATCTTTAATTGACTTAGTCTCAAATGCAGAAAACCTAAATTTGCATAAATCTTACACCATATTTAATTCCTAAATTTTCAAAGATTTATTAGCTAAAAATCCCTATGATTAATTAATTTAAATCTAAAGTCCTAAGTACTTTTAAATTAAATTAATCCCACCCCCTTTAGCTAATACACATCAAGGGAATTACATATTATTTGGTTATTTGAATGGATTATCCTCACTTGAATTTAATAATTCAAACAATGAGAAAAGCCACCCATGTGGAAATAATTCATTTATTTAATTAAATAATTCTTTCATATTTGTCTCACCTTCCTCCATGGATATGAAGAGTCAGTCGTTTCTTCCCAAGAAACTCTTCATCCTCTCTTCAGGATTTTTTATATTATCAACCTTCTTTCCTTCATTTTGAGAGGGCAATTTTTAGATTACCAAAACTATAGTGAATTATTGTCTCAATTCTCTCATATTTCCAATCTTTTATTGCATATTTAGTGTAATTTCATTTAGCTTAATGGCATTTTTCATCTCAATTTAGTTTGTTTACTTATCAAGTAGTTTAATTTTGTTATCTCTTTCAAGTTTCTTAGTTTAAAATCTGCATCTTCATTCCTAGATTACAATTGCATCTCTCATATAGACTAAGTTTCATTTCAAGTTTTCAAAGTTTTCAAATCCTCCATTTTATCAATGGTCTATGGTTATTGGCTCTCATTCTGAGAGTAATTAAACACCCCAAATAAATAGGAGGCAACATGTTGATTCGATCAATATCATGAAATGAGAAATTCATTTTCATCTTCGCAATTCAACGATTGAGCAATGACTATGTTGTGTTGTGACTGATTTAGAGGTCAACATTCAGACACATACATCAATGTGTATAAATATTTCTTTAATAAAATAAGCTAAGCACTCATAAGATGTAAAGTCATTATCAAAGGTACCCTCTCAAAATATTTTCAAAAATCTTATTAGTTTTAGCTCGTGAAAAATGCCCCTAAAATTTAGGGTACAATAGTTATAAACAATTTATTTCACTCTAAAATATAGGAAGAGAAACCTTACCCTAAAATAATAATTCAAAATATTTACATAGGGTAAATTAAAATAAGACCTAAAAAAGATTACATTAGTAAAAATCTAAATCTCACCTTCATGAAATTAAGATTAGAGAAAACAATTCTATGGAAAGATAAATTATGTTTGTAAGAAAATACACCTTCATGAAATTAAGATTAGAGAAAACAATTCTATGGAAAGATAAAACAAAGTTAATCTAAGAATTGAAGCTAAATCTATATCATCTCATGATTCTCTATCCAAGCTTTGTTAAGAGAGCTCTCAGGCTTAATCTCTCTCAAGGACAATCCTAGAATGAGATACGTATGAAAAATGAATGCTCCAATCTATCTAGAATACTCAAAATGCTCAAAAATGCTCCAAGATTATGTGAGAAAATAACAAATGCTCCTAAACATGATATGCTAAATGTAATGCAAATGCTAAAATTCTCTCAAAAAGCTCTCAAATGCTCCTCATATGCCTATAGTAAGGATGCTTTTGCTCTTGAATTCTTGGATCCCAAACACAAAGGAAATGGCTTGTATTTATAGAATTTTTCCAAGGGTAGGGGGTAGAGTGAGTTGATCATGATCAAAGCTTGGTTAAGTCAAAATATTTGAGGTTTTTTTAAATGGAGAGAAATTTGGTTGGTTGTCTCAAAGATATTAGGAATTAAATAACTCCATCGTTTAATTTAATTAGCCATGGAAGGGTGATTGGGTTGGATTTGATCTTTTTTGATTTGAACTATACAATTAAAAAATCAATTGCATAATTTGATTAATCCCTTTAGGCTTGAATTTAATTATTTGATTTTATGATTATTTGATCTTTTAATTTGATTTGAATTTTGTTCCTTTGATTTGATAAATGTCTATTTGATTTGATCCATTTGTTTTGCATTGATATTTTGAAGCATTTGGCTAAAATTTATAGTTTGGAATGCTTGAGATACACCTGGTCAATTTTAGGTGTCTACAAATGCCCCTCTTTGAATTGATGTGCAAAGTTCATTGATTCAAAGAAAGCTTGATTGTCCTGATCATTGAGCTGATATGAAAACCTGATATGAAAATCAGTATATGAAACTCCCAATATGAAACCCTGATATGAAACCTTGACATAGAAATCCTGATATGAAACTTCGATATGAAACCCTGATATGAAACCCTAATATGAAAATCCTGATATGAAAATATTGATATGAAACTCTGATTGATAAATTTTGAAATTTTAATGCCCCAAATTGGATGCAAGATATGTTGCAGGATCCCAGTTTGATGATATGATGATGCCCCCTCGGAAATGGAATCATCTTGATCATAGGTAAAAGGTTTGGATGAACAATGCTAATAGGATAGATCATAGATGATAGCATTTTTTATAAATGATGTTGTGAAAAGATGTCAAACAAATGCCCTAGTGAGAAAAATATGTAGATTAGGTTTAACTGGGTCAAAAATCTCATTAAATAGGTTAAAATAGCTTAAATAGGTTGAAAAACCCAAAATTACTATTCATTATTCTTTTCACTATTGAAAGTTTTCTCTGAGCCTCTGACGACTAATAGCGATGGTGGTTCCCATATGAGAGTACAGGTTTGAGCGAGTGGGCCGATATCAAAGACCGCCTGACTACGAGCCTCCAGTGAGTGGTTTGAACCCTCTTGGTGCATTTATTGCTTTGAAAATTGCATTTATTGCATTTTCTTAATGCTTTTTAGAAAATTTTTAGCCAAATTCTGCGTAGGATAGGTAAAGTGCCACTTAGGCCTATTAAAATCCATGTATGCACTGTGAAAAGCCATGTAGGAGCTAGGTCAAAATTGCTACCCAAAATAGACAATGCGCCGCCTAAAAACACCATGTTTTAAAAGCCATGTATGATGATTTAAAAGCCGCGTAGGCCTACAAAAGGCTTCCTAAATAGTAAAGTGCTACCTCCGTATGGTAAAGAGCCACTTTTGAAGATTAAAAAGCTGACTAGTGTTAAAAGCCGCGTACAATCAGTTAAGTGCCACCTATGAGAAAGTTGATAGTTTGATATAGGAAAATAGAGGAACTCAGTTTGATTGATCATCTAGATGACCTAATTAGGTTCCAAGCTAGAAAATGTTCATCCAGAATGTCGCATAGTGTTTAGGATGTTAGAAAAGTCATAATGATGAATGTTTGATAGGTCAATTAGATATGATTAAAAATGATTACAAATTGTCCTTGTGTCTCACGATTTAGAGGTTAGGAGCAGTAAGTTGATACGCTCAAGTTAGAGCAAAGATAGATTTAATGTGTTGTGATTGACTTAGAGTGGTTCATCAAGAGAAAAACTAACATGATGCACTTTATTTCAAAATGTAGGAGCATTACCACAAGTTGTGGGTGCAAGGAGTAGCGTTGTGGATTTTTGATCTAGTAGATGAGCTTACACTACCTAAGTGGTGCACTATTGAGACTTGTGGTCTTAGTTTCCTTTTGGATCTCCCTCAATTTTAGCTGAACTGAGGTTTATTGATAGCTATGGCAGAGCGATGGCACTCTGACCATAATATGTTTTATTTGCCTCTGGGGAAGATGACTATTATGCTAGAGGATGTTTATAGATTGTTGAGGATCCTGACTCATGGAGAGTGGGTGTATTATGATTTAGTATATGATAGCAGTGTATGTAGATGGGTGTTTCAAGATAACACCATTTCTAATGATTGCATTACTTGGGCATAGTTTGCCTCATTTCCCACCCTACCAGCATTATTAGGAGCTATGATAGGAGGATTATTATTGCCAGATAGGCAAGGATGTGGTTTTGCAGTTGGATGGGGCTGGATTATAGAGGACCTGATAGCTCATCCATGGAGATTGGATTGGGTTTCCTATGTTTTGGCACAGTTATATCATGATTTACATGAGATTGTATATCGACGTAGTGTAGCTATTTCTGCAGGTGCAATTTTTTTATAGTTGTGGACATGGGAGCATATCCCTATTACTAGGCCAGTGTCAGTGTGGGTCTAAGCTCGTGGTTACCCATATGAATTTCTATATGACGGCATGATTGTCCAGCATTGTCTGGGCAAGGTTGATTTTTGGAGATGCATGATTGATGACATTGATCAGGTGGTTTGGAGGTCATACTTGCAGTGTGAGAGATGGAAAGAGGATGATGATGAGTTACCCTACATGTGATGTACTAATTTATATTTATGTACCTTTGATGTACTGATTATGCTATAGACATTGATGATGGACATTTATCTTATGATGAGCTTTGATTTCTCCTTTGATGATGTTATGAGATTTTCTTTTATGCATGTCTATATGTTTCTATGATGCGTTTATTTCTATTGTGTAATGGGTGCAAATGTCTTAGAGTAGGACATAGATAAGTGGATGCAAATGATGTGAATGCAATTTATCTCTATATGTTTTTCTAATTTTAACAATGTATGGATTATGCAATGCAATGAATGCAATACTTAGTGCTTATGGTAAATGAAATACATCTATCTTTTTGTGTTTTTGAATGTATGCAATTTAATTTATGATATGTAGATCTAAATGGTGATATGGATAATGAATAATGAATAATGTATCTTTTTCTTGATTTTCACCTGACATGAATGTATAATGAATAATGACTAATGATGATGAATGCAAAGGAAAATCTCATTTTGAATGACTTGGAACCAATATGATTTTGATGAAATGTTGTCAATCCTTTGTCCCCCCCTGGAACTTGGAAAATTGCTAGAAAGACAAGCCATTTGAGAACTAAGCATTTTGAGAATGCAAGCAAAAAAGAAACATGCAAATAACCTAACATGCAAAATGCAATTAATCTGACATGCAAAATGCAATACAATGCTACTAATTGTCCTTGAGGTTTGTGAAAGGAATGCAAATTGAGATATATTTTCATCATAGAGCATTCTAGAACTAGGAGTCCATACAATCCTTAATGGTGCCACTATGACCATAAGAGTATGAATATGAATTTTTTTGAGTTGGTACCCCTGTCTACAAAACCAAGTACAACCCTCACTAGTTGGATGACCAACTATGGGAGTATGAATACCAATTTAATCAGATTCAATGTTGTAAGTGGATGTTTGTATTAAGATAGGGAAAATCTAAATAACCAAGGTATCCTTTTGCATAAATGAACAAAGGTTAACCCTTTGTCCTGTATGAATGTCCTCTATGGTTCTTTGATGACCATGTCTTTAGACTAATTCACACAAGTTAAAGAATCTTCCTCCAAATAGTCACTTAGAGGCTTAAGAAAACATCATGTCTTTTATCTTTGCCAATCTAGCCGAAACATCATTGATTAGCTAAAAATAACATGACTCAAAAAAAGGCAATGAAAAACTCATCAAAATTCCAAGTGTTTGTGAAATGTATCAAGATTTTCAAATAAGAATTCCAGACAATCTAATCATTTAAGGTGTGTCAAATTTTAATCCTGATAAAATAAGTCAAATGAGATTCTAGGATCATGTTATGCGATCAAACTATTTAGGGTTGAACAATGATAGTCATCAAAGGTTCCAAAATGTCTCTCTTGAATCTAAAAATCTGCTTCTTACATGTGACCAAAATGTTTGCACTATTGAATTTGGTTGGTACCAAAAATCTATGATATGTGCCCCCAAGTGATAAATGTGACCAATGTGATACTTAGCGAAACTGAACCTAGAATGTGACAAAATATAGCTCTGAGACTTTATTAGGGAAATGCACGAATGACAGATGCAATGAGGATATGGACAAGTGAGATGAAGAAAATTGCAATATGTACAAATGCAACTAGGAAACACCTGAAGGATAAAAGGCACCTATTTCTAGGTTTTCACCTCTTGGGATTATTGCTCTTTTTCTCTTTTTCTCTTTTTCAAATGTTTTTGGCTTTTTGAATTTTCTAATTTTCTTGTATTTTTTATATTTTCTCCTTTTTTTGGTATTTTTGAATTTTCTCATGTACAAGGGTGATGCTTGACTCATCTGATACTCTTCAACTTATACTCTTTAGTTTGATACTCTTTCTTCTAAATCAGGTGTGGAACCTCTTAAGATGAAGGCTATTGATAGGTTCTAGCATTTCAACACCATCATAATCAGCCAATTTGTAGGTCCCTGTTCCAAATGAGGAAACAATGATAAAAGGACCAAGCCAATTTTCTTCCCACTTCCCTTTCTTTTCTCTATCAGCCTGATTTTTTGGATTTTCTTTCAATACTAAATCTCCTATTTGAAAGTTTCTTGCCTTGATATGTTTGTTATAGTTCCTGGAAATTTGATTTTGATACACTTTCAAATGATCATAGGCTTGAGTTTGATGTTCCTCCAACAATTCCAATTGTTGAAGGTGGGCAACTCTATAATCCTCATCTGTTATTAATTCATGCAATGAAACTCTGAGGGATGGTATTTCAACTTCTAAAGGGAGAACAACTTCAGCCCCATAAACCAAAGAAAAAGTTGTAGCTCCTATTGGGGTTCAAATACTAGTCCTATAGGCCCATAATGCTGGATTGATTTAAGGTACCAATCCTTTCCTAATTTTCCAATGGATCTCTTAAGGATTTTAAGGATGTTCTTGTTGGTTTCATTTGCTTGTCAATTACCTTAGGGATAGTAAATGGATGAAGAGTGATGTGTAATGTGGAATGTGTCACAAAGTTCATCAATATCTTTGTTCTTAAACTATTTTCCATTATCTGTGATGATAGCATGAGGAATGGCATATCTACAAATGATATTATTTAGGATAAACATGGAAATTTGTTTTCCTATGGCCATTGATAAAGGGACAACTTCAACCCATTTAGTAAAGTATTTTGTCACTCTGATTATATACTTGTGTCTGTTTGAAGATGGTGGATAAATCATGCCAATTAGGTCAAAACCCCATTGGTAGAATGGCCATGGTGTGACAAAAGGGTTTAATTCTTGTGCTGGTGCATGAATCAAGTTTCCATGGTATTGACATTTCTTGCAAACTTTAACATATTGACAAGTGTCTCTTTCTAAGGTTTTCCAAAAGTACCCCATATGTAAGATTTTCTTAGCTAGGTTTAAACCATTTGAATGTGACCCACAAATCCCCTTGTGGACATCTTTTAAAGCTAATTTTGATTCATCTTCCTCTAGACATCTAAGGAGTGTTCCGTCAAGAACTTTACAATACAATGTGTCAGAAAGGATAGTATAACAGGCTACTTGCCTTATGAAATTTTGCTATTGAGTGCGGGTTTGCTCTATAGGTAAGGTTTGATTTTTGAGGTAAGCATAGATAGGTCCATACCACGGAGAGTCATGTCCATGTAAAAGGGAAACAATTTGGGTCTTAGGTAGGGTAAATGTTGGTTTCACCAATTCTTCCACCAAGAACTCATACTTTTCATTTTGATCGGGTAGCTGAAGTAAAGATGCCAAAGTGGCCATTACATCGACTACTCTATTCTTGTCTCTTGGAATTTTTACAAAAGTAATCAAAGAAAAGTATTTTTTTCAGTTGTCCACCAAGTTCTTGTAAGGCAACAATTTTTCATCCTTAGTATTATACTCATTATTAACTTGATTAATACTAATTGAGAGTTCTCATAGACTTGTAATTCTGTGACATTCCATTCCAAAGTTGTCTTGATACCTATGACCAAAGCTTCATACTCTGCTATGTTATTGGTGCAAGGGAAAAATAACTTGTAATATTTTGGGATTTTGTAACATTGTTGTGTAATCAAAAGAATGCCTACTCCACTACTATTGTGGGTATATGATCCATCAAAGTATAAAGTCCATGTCTTATCTTTGACATTCACAATTGCAGAATCTAGGAATTTGAAATGTATAGGATATGTAGATTCTTGAGGATATTCATCCAATTGATCGGCTATAACTTGACCTTTGATTGATTTCCTATCAACATATTCAATGTCAAATTCACTAAGTACCATGACCCACTTCACAATCCTTCCAGTTAAAGTTGTTTTGCTAAGTAAGTATTTCAAGGGATCAATTTTAGCTATGAGTTTCACCTTA
>MU224834.1:382950-406726 GCA_018584345.1 Thuja plicata | reverse complement strand
TGATGTGAACAACCACTGTCAATAATCCAATGATCACCTTTACTCATATAAGAAATTAGTGTAGTTTTCTCATCATCATCAAAATCATCTTTCATTGCAACATACACTACTTCTATATCATTTTCATTAGACTTTTTAGATTCACTTTCAAAATCTTCTTCAAGTATATAACAGGATTTCTTACCTTTGTCTTTGTAGTCCTTGTACTTTCTGTAGTCTCGGTCATCATTTCTATCCTTATACTTATTGTCCCTTCTTTCATCTTTCTCATTCTTGTCAGGGCATCTAGCAGCAATATGACCAACTTTGTTACAAGAAAAACAAATAATAGGAAGTTTACCTTTGAATTTTCCTTTTCCTCTAGCTAGTCTTCTTTCCATAAGTGCCCCAAGCTCTTCTAGATCATCATCTGAGGTGTCCTTGTCACTTTCAACACATTTCTTTCCTTTCTTAGATTTTTTGATGACCATCTGTGACTTGAATGCAGATTCAATAGCTTGTGGAGTATAGTTGTCAAAATTTGACATCTCAAATGCAGTAAGTCTACCTACCAGACTTTCCAGAATTAAATTGTTATTAGGAGTACATCTCAGTTCTTGAATTGCAGATACTCTAATAGCATAAATAGGAACTAGTGTTCTCAGTACCTTTCTCATGATAGTATCTTCATCAATGACTCCCTTAGCTCCTCTAATATCATGTACAACTTCCTTTATCCTATCATAGTATTGCACTATATTTTCTCCTTCTTGCATTTTTAAATCATCAAAATTTCCTCTCAAGCTTTCAGATTTGGCTCTCAATACATTTGTATCACCTCCATAGATGGTTGTAAGGGCATCCCACATCTACTTTGCACTTATACAATCTTTGATGTCCTCAAATTCATGATAGTTCAAAGATGATGCAAGTTCCAGAATTGCTTGATTATGTTCATGCTTCTCTCTTAATTGTGTAGCATTCAGAACTCTAGTAGGGGCTGCATATTATATTTCAATATGTCATTTAGCAGAATCACCAATAGTAGCAAGGTGAAGTTTTATCCAACTTTGCCATGCAGGAAAGTTTTCCTTGTTGATCTTCGGTCCATCCCTTTTATACATCTTTATCTTTATCTCTAAGTACCTTCAAACTTTTCAAGAGAACACAACTCTGATACCAATTGTTAATATGAATTTAGAATAACTGAGAGGGGGGGTGAATCAGTTATCCTCAAGTCTAGATGTGCCCATATAAAACTTTAAATCAACTTCAACAACTTAGATCTGCTCGACAGTAATAAACAATAAAAGTGTGCAGTTTACTATACTAATGAAATAAGCTTGCAGAAACCTAACAGTAAAATGCAACAATAAAATTCACACATTTTGACATCATGATTTAACGTGGAAACCCAATATGGGAAAAACCACCAATAACATGCTACCAAAATTTTACTCTTCTGAAGTAATGTCCTGTGAGGGGCCAACCATGTTAAAGGTTACAAAATATACTGTCAAATATGACCTCGTTAAAGGATTTAATCATCATGTTAGGAGTGGCCTTGTTAGAGGACTTAGAACATTCCAATCTGAATGTTACCTTGTTCAAAGGATTTATACAATGGCTGTTAGGTCAACCTGGTTAAAGGATTTGAACTGATACAATGGCTAGAAAGTAATCAGTAGGTGTGAATTAGCATTAGAGCTAAAATTGGATCTGGATTTGTAAAGTAATTGTGGCCTCCATTCTCATCTCAAATTTTAGATCTTCTTGGAAATCTGTCAAGCAATCTCTCTCTGCTTCTCTACTCAGCCTTCTCTACTTAGGTCTTTCCAATCAGTCAATTAACCATGCAACACTTTGCATTCAACTTCTCCTTGCACTTGGGATTACCATTTCAATAACCATAGTAGGTTATATTATACCTCTTTATTTAGGTCAAATAAATATTTTGCCTCTTAACCAAGATCGTAGATCTTAGGTTAGGTCAGATCCAACAGATCTTTCCATATATACATTTAATTTACTTCTCCAATATAGTCATTAATTAACCATTGAATCCATGCACTAATAACGGTTTCCTGTACATTAAATGAATATGGACCAATCTTAATTAATAATGCATATCTCAATAATATTTATTATGGTGTCCATAGATCTCAAAGCTCATCAATAAACAAAATATTGATGCTTGACATTTCACTGGCGCTCAGCATCATCTTTTCTTTTCTCGGCATCACCTTTCACTTTGCTTGACATCGAATTTTATTTTCTCAGCATTGACCTTCCAGTGAACTATTAGTGCTAGATAAACAACATATCACTTTGCCAAAGTGCCAAATGATTAAGTACCCTAGTTTATACTCATAACTCAACCATTTCCTTGGTCTTCTTGTTATCCCATTCTTTTCACATCTTCATCAATAAATGGATAAGGTAATCAAACATACAACAATAGTCTCACCAGTTAAGGTTTGACATCAATGACAAAATAACAATCATCTACATAGTAGCAATCTTTCCAACAAATATATACATCTACACCCATACAAATATCAAAGAAGAAGAACAAGCATAAGAATCCAGTCACTCTGGATGAAATCATTGAGATTCCAGTATGTGATCCTAGGACATTGGATCCAACTGAATTGACAAAGTATGCACAACTTTGTGAAAGGAAAGAAATGAAAGACAAGTTGAGAAAAACCACAAATGAAGCTAAGATACTTGAAGTTGCATGAGGAATACTTCAACAAATTGTACCTAATGTAGATGTTTATCAAACAAGCCCAATGATTGATCAATTAGTGGTTCTCACAGATGCAATCACATCTTAGAACATGGAAGATAGACTTGAACAAAAATATGAGTTAAAGTTAGCTAAGAAGATAAGCCAAGAAGTGGCATTGCAAAAGGTAAACCTTTGTGAACTGGTTATCACAATAGATCCAATAATCTCAGAAGCTATAACCTTGATACAAAAGTTATGCATGTTATATCAAATCACCAAGGAGTATATCGACAATATAGCATAGATAGATGTTTATCTTCAAGCAAGTGCATAGAGTTTCACGAATAGTGAAGAGGCAATCAAATTGTACAATGAGAAGCTAAAGAAAGCCCGATAGCTGAGACAAGACATCCAGATTGTAGAAACCAAATTCAGAGATGAGGTAAATGAGCTTCAAGCTCATCAACTCTTACCGACACTCTCATTACTATAGAAACACATGACAGAGGAAAGAGCGCTAATTGCTACCCCAGAAATGTCTATCCTAGACAAAATTTATGATATGCATGCATGAATAAAGCTAGAGCACATGGAACTAGAACTCCTAAAAGAAAAATGGGATAAAATGCTTAAAGATATTAAGAACACCCATTCATATATTCTTGACACATTGTAAGTTACACATTTTTGACAACTTATAAGTTGTACATTTTTGTCATGAGTATCAAATAAAGGGGGAAATGATATATATAGTCAACAATAAAAGGGGAAATGAAAAAATGAATTGATTTGTACAGTCAGTCATTTCAAAGAGAAAAGAATAGGAAATGTATAGTACAGAGGCAAGTATACATGTACATTCACTTATATTATACTGATGCATATAGTTAATGGGAGTCATATAATGATAAGGATATATACATGGTTTATATACTAAATACTTTAGTATTATGCACATATCAGTTTTTGATACTAATTTCAAAGGGGGAGATTGAAGGCATTATATTTTTCCATTAGTATATGCAAGGAAAAACATGATCTACACCATCTGTTTACACTACATCGAAGACAGGGCGCAACATTACCCAATGCCAAGATTACCCAATACTACCAAGTACAAAGCATCCCGACAAACACTATTTAGTGTTACCCGATGACAAAGGGGAGAAAAGAACCTGATGAGTAACCAATAGTGCAACTCGACAAAATAGAAAAGAGAGGAACCCGATAGTTGAAGGGAACCTAACAATCTGTTCAGTAAAGGAACACTGATAGACTTTCAGTTCAAATCGATGATCAAGAACCAACAATCATTTACATCCTGCAAAAAGTGGATTTGACTTTCCACGTTAGATAAATCACTAAAGTTTTATATTTAGCTTCTTAATTCTTTTAAATCCATTATGTGCAGAGAAAGGAATGTAATTATTATTGTTTTAATCAGTTTAACTTTTTTAAAACATGCAAACTAAAGGATCAAGGTCAAGTTGTATATCTTGGATCAAGAGTTAACATTGTAATGCATGATTCTATAATAGGTCAAATACTTGTATAAAAATATGCTCTATATATTATGAACATGTTGTTTGATGATGATTATAGCCACTAAGAGAATCTAAGGATCAGACAAGAGAATTCATGTAGAAGGACAGAAAATGATCAATTCAGGTTCAAGAACAAGAACACATGCTATCAACGAGTAGGAAAAGGTATTAATCAATCACTATAGGTGATATTCATATTATGAGAGCTTTAATGGATCTGTGATCAATAATTATAGATTGCATACAGTTAGGTCATACATATTGTACTCATTCTAACAAGTGTAGTACACTTAAGAAATCCTTTCAAGGAAGGAGGACTTAACAGTCCTATTGTAAATCTCTTAACCGAGTGCACACTTTATTAGTGTTGTTAAAAGCTCTTAACAAAGTAGATCTTAACAAGTCTCTACTTCAATACTCCTAATAAGGTAGATCATCAAAAGTGATCAATTGTAAGCCTTTACTGGCTCCCTTCCTTTTTGCAGATAGTGAAGTGTTGTGGGTGACATCCCCACTGTTGTTTTTACTTCCTAATAGGAGTTTTATGTGATATCATATCTTTTTTTATGTGTTTATGAACTAATACTACATGCATAAGAAAGAAAATCAGATATGGTCGATAATATAGTAAAGAATAATTACTAACGATGAAAGGTGAAAGGTGTTAAAAGTTTTAGAGGTACTTATCCACCCGTCTCCTCTCAGTACTACTTCCCATTAATCCCAACAATCAAATCATCTATCAATAACATCTAGTACTTTCAATGGAAATGAAATGTTCTTAATGTTTTTAATACTTCTATTGGCAATTTGGCGTTCAACTCCATGCCTTGTGCAATATTCATTTCAAACAATTGCAGACCTTCCATTTCTTGGAAGTACCACTTTAGGCACCTTATCTTCCCATAAAAACTATTATTTAAATCAACAATTGATTTAAAATAATAATATACTTTTCAAACCACATAACTTGCATATTAAACTTTGCAAACAAAGGAAAAGTCCCTGAAACACTGGTTTGAGGATTGTGTCTCTTGAAAACCAATTTCATCTTTGACAAACCAAACTTGTTCAACCATGCAACCTGGACTATGAGGCATTGAACTGGCAGGCTTTAAACAACTCATTACAATTCTACAAATTGAGCTTAATAACAACATCTGGCCTCTGGAGCTAGCTTCAAAAACTAACTAAATCACATCAAGAGACCTTGACACTTGGCATAGTGATTCATCATCCAAAATGAATATATAGGCAAAAGGGCTTCACTAGATTCAACTCCAAGTGCAAGACACAGCTGATCAAAAAAGGTGATTCTCACATATTGTGCAAGTGTGGATGTCAAAAAAGAAGACAATGCATTTGGATGTGTCTTTGCAAAAATAGAAACTTATGCCTTGATGTCCCACTATTGATCCAGGTTATACATTCAACTACAAGGAGTGTAGGTAAACAATTAATATCTCAAAACAACCACCCAATATAAAGTTACAATTCTCTGCAAATGACTACTTAGCAATTTATTTTTGTCAAACAATGATAATCTGAATAAATTTCCCTTTGATTTGCCATTGAAAAGATATCCAATTGTGTCTTGATGCTCGATCCTTGATCCCAGTAGTATACTAACATACAAAGATCATAAGAAGTCAACTTACTTGTTATAATTTTCAACCAGCACCAAAATATTAGCTTGCAAATTTGATGCCTCTGAGAGAATCATTGATGTGCATACTTGACGCAAGAGGGCTGGAGACGGGGTCTAGGGCACACCCGAAACCATCAAACTTGCAAATACAATGCAGAATAAATACAAAAACATAGTGAGAGAGAGAAACACAGTGATCTTTATTTATCAAATGATCAAATTCAATACATGCCAGGCTGTAAATCCTTCCTGGTTGCAACCATATACAAACAAATATATTACAATTTGATCTTCTTACAATGAAGATCTTAGATCTTCAATATCTTAACATTTTCCTTCTTGCTCTAAGACTTCCCTACCAAAATAAGAACATACAAAACAATATATACAAGAGACCAACAAGGAATTTAGTGCTCAAAACCCAAAGGAGAGACCCAAATTTAGGTCCACATAGATCCCAAGATAGATCCCAAATAAATCTAGCTGTGAAAATTAAATGAAGAAGTCAGCCAGTAGCTCCAACTCCCAAATAAAAAAACTTGACACAGGCACAACTAAGCAACAGAACACCTCAGCCAAAGAAGATCTGAGCAACAAAATCATAATCAAGACCAAGCTACTCAGAAACCATGTCGAGTAACAGAGAACAAACATGTCGAGCAATAGAGAATAGACTAAGGAATGAAGTAAACATATTTTTGGTTGAGAAGGATTTCCAAAGACCCAAGATGCTCCTCATCAGACACCTGGGGTTGAAAAGAAATGATTCCCCAAATCATGCATTAGGTCCAACCTGAAATAAATCTATTTTAGATTGAGAAATCTAAGATGAGTCCTCAATCGGTCTATTTTTCCACTTTGCTAGATATTCCATGTATTCCTTTCCTCTTGTACTTTTGACAACTATTTGTTTCAAGATCTTCTCAAATTCCTCTATTTGCTTCTTAGGATAATCACTTGGTACCGTCACTTCTTCATTAGGTTCATGATATTCATACAAGTCTGAAATATTGAATATAGGTGATATATCCATGTCATCGGGTAATTCAACTTCATAAGAATTTCTACTGTCAAATCTTCTCAGTATCTTACAAGGACCAAATTTCTTCATCTTCAGTTTCCCATATGTTCCAATAGGAAATCTTTCTTTCTTCAAATGAACTCACCAACTTCAAATGTCTTATGTCTTCTTAATCTGTCTGCATCATCTTTGTATTTTTGATTACTTTTCTCCAACTTTTTCTTTACATCCTCGTGCAATGTCTTCACAAATTCTACAAATTCCTCTACTTCAACACTTCTTTTCTCTTCACCAACAATGTCTCTCAAATCTAATATACCTCTAGGTTGTGTGCCATGAACAATATCAAAAGGTTTCTTTCTAGTACTTCTATTTACTGAACTGTTGTATGCAAACTCTACTTGTGCCAACATCAAATCCCAATTTCTTGGTGTGTCTCCAACTAAACATCTCAACAAGTTACCCAAACTTTTGTTTACAACCTCTGTTTGTCCATCAGTCTGTGGATGAAATGTAGAACTAAATTTCAACTCAGTATTCAACTTCTTCCAAAGTGTTCTCCAAAAATAGCTTACAAACTTACTGTCTCTGTCAGAGATGATACTCTTTGGTAATCCATGCAATCTGACAATCTCCTTGAAGAATAGATTTTCTATATTAACTACATCTGATTTTTTCCTACATGGTATGAAATGTTTCATCTTGGAAAATCTATCCACAACAACAAATATACAATCATTACCTCTTTCTGTCCTCAGAATTCCAAGAACAAAATCCATGCTAATATCACTCCAAGTTTTCTCAGGAACAATAATAGGTGTATACAAACTAGTGTTTTCACTCACTCCCTTTGCAACTTGATAGACTCCACAACTTCTTACAAATTTTTGAACATCTTTATACAACTAAGCCCAAAAGTACCTCTCCTTCAGCAAACTCAATGTTTTATTAAAGTCAAAGTGTCTAGCCAATCCACTACTATGTTTCTCCTTAATCAAATTAGTTCTCATTGAACCTCTTGGTATGCACAACTGAATTCCTTTGAACAACATATCTTCCCAAATGAAATAGTCTTCATACGTACTTGATTGATTTGTATTAGGTGCTCTGCACACTCTCCACTGCTCTAAAAAATGAGGAACATCTTCATACAAATGCTTCATGTAATCAAATCCAAGAACTTCAATTCTAATTTTAGTCAATAAAGATCTTCTTCTACTCAATGCATCAACAACTCTGTTAGAAACTCCAATCTTATGCTTAATCACAAATGTAAAACTCTACAAATATTCAACCCATTTCATATGTCTCTAATTCAACTTATTCTAACAACCCAAATACTGTAAAGCCTTATGATCAACATACAATACAAATTCATTTGGCATCAAGTAACGTCTCCATTTCTTCATAGCTTGTACAATAGCATAGAATTCTTGATCATAGATATAATATTTTCTCTTTGCATCATTCAAATTTTCACTAAAGAAAGCAACAGTTTTACCTTCTTGAGTCAACGCAGCTCTAATTGCACTTCCACTTGCATCACATTCAGCTTGAAATACCTTATTAAAATCAGGTAAGGCTAGCACAGGTAATTCAACAACCTTCAACTTTAAAGCTTCAAAACTTTTATCAGCTCCATGTGTCCATTTGAACTCTCTTTTGTCACCTCTCATTGTCTTAGTCATAGAATTACAAATAGAACTAAAATTTTTGATAAACTTTCTGTAAAAACTTGCCAAACCATGAAATAATCTTACCTCAGTAACATTCGCAAGTGTAGGCCAACTCAATATAGCTTCAACTTTCTCTAGATCCATCTTCAAACCATCAGCTAAAATCACAAAACCAAAATACACAAGCTCTTCTTTCATGAAGGAACATTTCTTCAAATTTATCACCAACTTTTCTTCTTTCAATCTCTAAACCACTTGTCTTATATGCACCAGATGTTCTTTTCTAGTCTTACTGAATATCAGAATATCATCCAAATATACAATCACACACTTATTCAAGAATTTCTTCTGAACTTCATTCATCAGCCTCATAAATGTATTGGGTGTATTAGTTAAACCAAAAGGCATAACCAACCACTCATAAAAACCTTCCTTTGTCTTGAAAGTAGTCTTTCATTAATCACCTTCTCTAATTCTGATATGATGATACCCACTCTTTAAATCAATTTTGGTACAATACTTTGCTCCACAAAAAAAACCCATTATATCATCCATCCTTGGTATAGGAAACCTATACTTCACTTTGATCTTGTTTATTTCTCTGCAATCAGTGCACATTCTCCATTGTCCATTCTTCTTAGGTGCCAACACAACATGCACTACACATGAACTCAAACTTTCTCTGATTAAGCCTTTGTTCAACAATTCATGAACTTGTCGATTAAGCTCTTCATTCTTGGTAGGTTTTAACCTATGTGGTCCTTTATTTGGTAAACTAGCTCAAGGAATTAGATACATACAGACTGATATCTCTAATTGGTGGTAAACCATCAGGTACATTATCTGAAATGATTTCTTTTTATTTAGTCAGAAACTTCACAAATTCTGTAGGTATGTCATCTTTTGAATTCTTACTTGGTTTGTTAGGAATCAAAGCATAATAGATATCATTTCTTTTCAGATCTTTAACAAAATGTCTACCTTCCATCAGACAAAATTTTACAGATGTACAAAACTCATCAACAGAATCTTCAATCAAAGGAAACAAAATTTCCTTCTTACCATCAACCCAAATAGAATATCTATTCAAACTTCTATCATGTATAGCATGTCTATCATACTGCCAAGGTCTACCCAAAAACATATGACAACAAACCATTGGCATAATATCACATAACACCTTATAATAGTACTTTCCAATTTTAAATTCACAAAAGATTGTTCACTCACCATTAATTTATGCTCATCTTTGATCCATGAGATCTGATATGGCTTTGGATGCTTCATCCTTTCCAACTGCAACTTGGTAACCATATATTTAGATGCAAAATTCTTTGAGCTTCCACTGTCAACAATGACTTTCCAAACCTTGTCATCAACTCTACATCTGGTTTTGAACAAACATTTCCTGACAGGATCTTGCTTAGCTTTCTCACTCCATAGTATCCTTCTTATCATGAGGTTATTTTTAGGTTCATTGGATGTCTCTTCTTGGATTAATGCATTTCTGCTACTATTACCACCTTTCTTTCTTGCATGTGTACACTCAAAGGATTTATGTCCTTCACCACAATTATAACAAGTTACTTGGAAACCTCTTCTATTATATCCACCTCTGGAATAATTGCATCTTCCTCAATATGAATTTCAACCTTTCCATTCAATCTTTCCTTTGTTCTGACTAGTGTCTGTATTTTACTTGTCTATTTTAGATCTAATATTTTCACCATGAGATTTGCCTCTTCCTCTAGTAAACCTACCACCTCTGCCTCTTTGTCTTTATTCATATATTTTGTTCAACTTTTGTTCAACTTTTAGGGAAAATTGCTATGCCTCTTCAATACCTTCCATTTTGACAAAACTAATTTCATCTTGTATGGAACTTCTCAAGCCATTTAGGTATCTTGCAACTCTTTCCACTTCATCTTCAATATGTCTAGATCTGATGTAGAGTCTATAGAATTCCTTAGTATAGTCTTTGACTAATTTGTCCTTCTGCTTCAAACTTTGCATTCGCTAGATTAGGTTAATCTGATAATCACAAAGTAGAAATTTGCCTTTCAATTTGTTAACCATCTTATCCCATACCTTGATATTGTATTTACCTTTCTTCTTTATGTCCAATTGCAGGTGTTCCCACCATAAGGATGCATGACCATTTAATTTTCTGTTTGCAATCTTCACCTTCTTACCTTCTCCAACATTCTCATATTCAAAATATTTTTCTGTCTCACTGATCTAGTCAATCAATTCATCAAAATCTAACTTTCCACTATACTTAGGAGGATTAAACTGGGGTGTGGCTTTCAAACTTGTCAACGCTCTCAGGAATCTCTCTTATTCCTAGTCCATTATAGGTGCAGGTGCAGCTTCACCTTGAATCTCTTCAAATTCATCATCGCTAAAATATTCAAGATGTATTCCTCTGTGTTGGGCTATCTCAATAGCTTCCAATCTTGCAGCCATCTGTCTAAGCATATCATCCAGACCTTGATCAGCATTTCTTGTCCCATGAACCATCTTGAAACTCTCTATAATTATAGGTCAGATCACAACCTGCCACCCTACAACAAATATCTTTAGAGTTTACAATAAGGAAACATGGATCTCAACTCGCTCTGATACCACCTGATGCAAGAGGGCTGGAGATGGGGCCTAGGGAACACCTGAAACCATCCAACTTGCAGATACAATGTGGAATAAACACAAAAACACAGTGAGAGAGAGAAACACGGTGATATTTATTTATCAAATCATCATACTCAATACATGCCAGGCTGTAAGGCCTTCCTAGTTACGGCCATATACAAAGAAATGTATTACTATTTGATCTTCTTACAACAAAGATCTTAGATCTTCGATATCTTAACATTTTCCTTCTTGCTTCAAGACTTCCCTACAAAACTAAGAACATAAAAAATAATATATACAAGAGAACAACAAGGAAGTTGGTGCTCAAAACCCAAAGGAGAGACCCAAATTTAGGTCCACATGAATCCCAAGATAGATCTCAATTAAATCCAGCTACAAAAATTAAATGAAGAAGTCGGCCAGTAGCTCCAACTCCCAAATAAACCAACTCGGCACAGGCACGACCAAGCAACAGAACACCTCGGCCAAAGAAGAGCTGAGAAACAGAATCATAATCAAGACTGAACTACTCAGCAAGCATGCCAAGAAATAGAGAACAAACATTTCAAGTAATAGAGAACATACTAAGGAATGAAGTAAACATATTTTTGGTTGAGCAGGATTGCCAAAGACCCAAGATGCTCCTACATCAATACTGAAATCTGAAAAAACCCATTTGGATCTGACTTCATAAAGACATCAAATGAAACACTTTAGATTTTAACTCCTGGATACAGATTCATTTTCACATGTAGAAAACAAATTTTGAATTAACTTTTTCTAATCCTCAACTGATCAATTTTTATGAATCCGCATTACCAACTTCTGATTTCAAACTTAGTGAAACTGCATAAACATGGTTTGGAATTGAATGAAAAAACTAATCAGACGGATTGGCACAAGTCTAAAAATATTCATTTTATCACATTTCCATGAATACAAAATAGGGGAACAATTAATTCCTCAATTTCTTTCAACCGTATACAACTTGTAGGACCTCAAAATAAGACATTCTGCAATTCTACACTTTACACTCTGAGAATCAGAATTAATTGCAAACGGAATGACTTTGGAAAATTGTGCAAATGAACTCATGGGGGTCTAAAAATGGAAATGGATCTTCTCTCTCATGCCTACAAAATCTCAGAATAATCCTTATATCATGAAAATTTATTCAGCCAAAGACGCAAGCATGCAAAGTAGGTCATTTGATAAAATCAGGCAATGTGCAAAATACAGATTTAAATGAACACCTCCGAATGACCCTCTTCAAAACACATCAAAACCAAGATCTGAAAGCTGCAACCCATTTTATTTACTCCAAAATAGGTTTTTCACATGTTTCCCAATCAATATATCATACAACTCATCAATTCATATTTTTCTTGCAATCCAAATAGGCCTCTTCAAAAAGTTTTTAAGGGTACTCACCTTGCCTTAGAGAATGTTTTAAATTGGTCACTCCAAATTTGTGACAAATTTGAGAGTACCAAAAGTGGCTCTATCTAGGGATGTGTTCTTGTGGGCATGTAGAGAATATATAATCTCTTGGTGAAGCAAACCACTCAAAAATAAAACTTCTTCTCTTGACTTCCTAGAACCGTGTTCCTTATTGAAAACACCTAACACCTAACACACAACTGAAAAAAAAAAAGAGGCTATACAATATGCACATTATTTACAAATGGCCACTAGTCATAAAATTGAAAACATCACTTACCCCTATCAAATGTTTGATTCTCACCATTCATTAGTATGATCATTCTGTAAAACTTCTTTCCAAGCATTCGACCATTCTAAATTTTTTTTGCACAATTCATGCCACTATCACACTTTTCACTGCCATTACACCTAACATCTTGTGACATAAAAAATTCATGCATTGGCTGGAAAGATTCATAATCTGAAAATTATCCTTTATATTCAATACATGGTGAACATTCATATGCAACATGGTATTCTTCATTATCAATGTCCTTAACATGCTCAAGTAAATACTCAACGGACTGCATTCAAAATTTAAAAAATTCAAGCTCAACCACATAATCAGCATCATGATGATTTACCTCACCAAGTGCTTAAATATAAAAGAAAATATTATCACACTCAATCCCGTACATACTACACCAACATTCAGGAGGATGATTTTGAATAGTAACTTTTGATTTCAGACTTGGTTCATAATAAGAAACTTTATTCATTTCCAAGTTACATGGATCTCCAAAATCAACACTATAAGAAGATTGATCATTAGAGAAAGATATTGAATCAGCCATTTCATCATGTTCCCCATAATTATTCTTTTCATAATCTGATATATCATTTAAATCAACTAAATTTTCAACCATATCCTCATACAAAGGATTGGAAACTACATGGAAACCCTTCTCAAAATTTGAATAGCAAAGCATTGGTTGATCCATATCTACTTCTTCATCAAAGAGTGGATTAAAAACTTCATTATATCCACTATCACTTTCAATATCACAATCATCCTTATCAATGAGGGAAAAAATTGAGTCATCATCATCAAAAATTGAACCACATTCCACCCTATGAGCTTGAGAAGATGAGAAACTATAATCATGACTTTCAAATGCAAAATCCTCTTTGGTTTCAACAAAAATTTCAAGGCTATTTTGATCAATTAGGGATTCAAACTTTTCAAATTTATATATTGGATTAAGCACACCTTGTTGAATGCAGAAAAGGAAAGTCACCAACTGTGTGAAGGAGCTCTTGTGCTGAAACGTTACATATATAATCATTTACAAGCTTGGCTTCATGCATACACACATCAAACGGTTCTTCATAGACAACATTTGGGACACATAGAGCTGGAGTGAACAAATGCTAAGGCTTATCGATTCCTTCCAAGCCCATTATACAACTTCTTGGCTCCACATTAGCCTCATGAGAAACATAACTAGCATTTCTAGGAGATACATAAGGCAAAATAATTGGAGCAGCATGCTGATAATTATCTGAATCAATATCTATAGCGTCTTCATCATATTTATCACTTACATGATCATCATAAGAAGGCTGCCTTTGAACATCTACTACTGAAACTATCTCAACTCTCACTTGCTCATTCACCTCTGTCTCAACTAGAGACTGAATATATGTCGAAGAGTCAACAAAAACATTATACTGCTGGTTGAAATCTGCTTTGTATTTGTTATTTGTGTGTCATTTGAAGCAAAAAACTCACCAACATTCTGAGAATTCCTTGGAGCTTTTCCACTTTTATATTCTGCCCCATTCACAATCCCATGAGAATTTGTATTTTCAAATTTATGACATCTCATGAAACCAAACTTCATCATTCCTTCAATGTCCCTCGCCATCTGACATGCTTGATATAAATTCTGAGGCTCTTTATCTCTCAGTTTGTAACTCATTTTTTTATCAAACACACATAAGTATACAAACAAAGCTGTGACATCTTGGGGTCTACACATCTCCATAATTTTCTTCAAAGTCTTCATAAATCTAAGATTGAAATTAGATACCAAATCCTCATCTCCAATATGAGTATCAAAGAAATCAGAAATCAAGTCACATTAATTAACCCATACTTTGAACTGTTCATTGAATGCTACTTCCAATTCTTTCCATGAGCTGATAGACTGTGGTAATAAAAATGAAAACCATTCTCTTGCCTCATCTTTTTAATATTGTGCAAACAACTTCATAATGATATCCTCATCAACAACATCAAAATCCTCTATCATATTAATGAAATCATTCAAATGCTTCTCAGTCAATTCCTCTTTCATACCACTAAATTTAGGCAAGTGTTTTCTAACTTTAGGTGGAATAAGATTCAGGTAACCCAGAATGCCATTGAAATTTAGGGCTGCATACAACTTAATACTGGAACCCTATTTACTACATTATTGAGACATATTATTAGGCATGGTTACACTCAACATACACAAGGTTGGAAATAATAAAAGTACATTCCCACATGCCTTAAAAAACACTTTAGTTTGACCACAAACAACCTGACCAAACTTTTCAAACCACTTGCATACCACATCCAAAGATAAAATCTGAAACTAACAACACAGTAGTATGCAAACCCATATTTCAATACTTTTCACTTTTTACTAGTGCTGCTATCACTTGATAGGGAAACAATTCTTGATTCTTTCTCAAAGAAAATGAGAATTACTTGGATAATTATTTTGTTTCTTCCATTCTCTTTATTCCTTTCCAATTTGGTCAATCCACTACTGAATATTTTGAGCATCTGCTAAATCCTTGTTGCAAGTGTCTCCCACTAATCATCAAATTTATTTATTAAATGCACATTGGTGTAGAGATCTTTTAGATTCACCACTCACTGTAGTGAGATTGTATATAACATCAATAGAACAAGGAAACGTTAGGTTTCAAGCAAAGATAGCAGACTTTTAGCAAGTCAATAGGATTTGACATGTTTCTTTCACAACGAAGACATTCAAAAAAAAATTTAACAACAACAACCATGCTGGCAATTATGATCTGAATAAATTTTAGATTTACAAATTTTTATAACTCTTATCCTCAAATGGATATGGCAGAAAATGATTGGATCTATAAACAAATAGGCTAGGAGTCGTGCTCAACTTGATAAACCTGAATCATTTATGACAATATAAAACCAGAGACTCTTCAGAAGTTCAGCAAAATTTCTTACATCTCTCCCCAGTAGAGTCGCCATTTTCTTTGTGACTCAGATGGGTCAAATGATATAATCAATGAAACCTTATTTCACTTACTACAATTTAATTTCATTCCCCATTAGAGTCACCATTTTTTTGGTTCTTTTTACACTGTGATTACTGGACAATAACTTTTTTCACTTTGCAACGGATCTTTAAGAGTAGCCAACTCCAAGTAGTTCACAATAAAATGAAAAGGACCAACTAACAAGGATGCAGATCCATCCTTCTATGCTTTAGGTTCTACAAAACCAAGGGGGATACCCTTTAACACCTTTAATATTATGTTTGGCATCAATCAGTAGAGATCTTACAAAGGCTCAACATGACCTGGAGATACTAGGTAACTGGCTAATCACCCATTCAACATCGACCTTGAAGTGGAGCATGAGATTAGTACAACACCACAAACCACATAAAACATAAGATACATTAGATTTTGTATTTAATTTGTAGAACATAGCCAAGACTGATTTGTCATGTATCAACAAGGAATATATTGATTTTTGATCAGTGCCTTGTCCATTTGGAAATACTTCTAGTTTAGGAGCAACATACAGAAACAAACTACTGTCAAAGACTCAAAGCCATAAATACAATGATATCAGACCATACACTACTTATAACCAATCCTTATGCAGAACCTATGAACTTGTGTCATATCCATAGCTTCATTTAATCTGATCCTAAATCATAACTAAGGACTAATAACACATACATAGATGAATCCATGCAATGAATCAAAAAGTTCATAACCCAAATGAACAACATGAAGGAGAGACTTGAATATGAGAAAACTTGTATTAAGTACGATGAATATTTCTTTTGTACCAATCTGATCTGCAACATAATTTACCACTTAAACAATATGCAAAATATCTGAAAACATCTATTCTATCTGATAGAAAAACTAATACAATCCATAAACTACATCCTATGGAACCATAATACAACTGGAAACTCCTAGAGCCAGTACTCTACAACTCTATGTGGAGACCAAGAAGTTGGAACCCCTCTAGCATGGAAAAGACAACATAGAAAGATCACGAGAAACTCCTCTTTCTTTCCTCCACTGGCACATGTCCTCTCCCAAAAATGTTTGAAACTGCCCATTCTCAACTGCCTAAAATCTAATATAATTTGTAGAAAAATCTTTCCTTCAAAATTGAAAACTCCCCGTGAATGATTTGAACTTATATTAATGTTTCATCACTTTACCTTATATTTCATGTGCATTTTTTTGGTTTAATTTAATAACATTATTAATGTTATCCTGTACACCTTAGATCCTTTTGCATAGTGCACTTCTAAACTTCTGCATTTTAATTATCTTTTACTTGCACTTCTCGACATTGCCCTTTACACTTTACATTATTTACATAACACTTTATATTTTAACTTCTGCACTTTGGGTATATTAATATTTTCTAAAACTTCTTTAGTTTCAAAACTGCACATTAATCCCTTTGATCTCATAAATCCCATGCAATCTTTACTTTCTTCATATTAATCCTTTTAATTCAACCTTTATCTGCACAAGATGCACCAGATCATTTCACGTGGCACCCTCTGACTAGCTTACAGGTCCACTTGGGAATCTATATCACCTGCCTTATCCTAGCCCACCACCTATCCAAGGGCCACGTATCACATTGTTGCATTACGACAATGGTAACTTTCTTGCATCTTTCTCTTTGACAATTTGTGATAGTCGTCCATCTGATCTACATTGGGATCCATGTCACCTCAGATGCTTTACTACATGGGCACCACCTCATCCTTCCTCCACCTCATTCTTCCTTGCTGGCATGTATTTCGAGGCATGCCTTGCATGTGCATGCAGATCCTTTGGGCTTCTTCTTCAAACTAGTATGTAAGCCCGGTTTCTTATAAACCTCTTGATATTCCACTACCTGCTCAATGTGGGACTAAATTTATTAGTTTTTAAAAGTCTTTGATGCCTCTGCACATTAAAATATTGGGTTCTTAAACCAAGTCTGAGCACACCATAACCCCCAGCACTGTGTAGCCACCAAGAGACCCTTCGCTTCACTTCATATCATCTTGCGGTCATTGTGCTATATAAACACTCGAATACTCCATTCTCCCATGCATGTGAGATATATGGTTTTGAATTTTTTTAAAGTTTTTCACATTTTGTATCAAAATTTATCAATGACCAAGCAGTCACCTCCGACCTCAAACCTATCAAGCTTCCCATAAGCTTTGTGCTTAATTCACATCCCATACTGTGCATTGTTATTAATAAAAACCAAAATAATATGTCACCTTACGCATGTGGGATCATAGATTTAGCTTTATCTAATACACAGCTAACGTGCCCTATGGGTTTTACTCCTGCCAATGAGTTTTTAGTATTGTCCTCCTTCTGCGTGGGCCATAGGTGATTAAAAACCTACCAAATTTGTTTGCATGAGAGTTCTTAAAGCTTTTTCTCCATTTCACATGCGCTAGCCAGCAAGCATATGTTTCACAGGCTTCTACACTTCTCTAAGAACTCTACACATTATGCAAAATCCCACTCCATGCTTGAGTGACCCCTTTTTTTGCTACATAATCCCTCCTTCCTTCAAAAATATATGCTAGCCTCTTTGCAAACAATTCAAGTGTTGTTCTGTGCTTCACATCCTGCGTAACTCCTTGCTTCCATAATATGCGAGCAAAAGAAAACATAGAAAATGGTGGGATTTGGCCTTACACCTTCCAATTTGCATTGTTTTAAATATTTTAAGACTTCATTTCACTGCGTGGGAGGCTTCTTTTATGCATTAATCAGTATAGATCTCTGCATCGCGCAGACTTCTTTATGTTTTCACTGCACTGTCTTTGTCCAATAGTTCATGTGCCTGAAAGTTTTAAAGGCCATTTTTTTTATCAAATTCATTGCCAAGACCCCTACACAGACTTCATTTGCACTCAGTTTATGTTTTGTAAATGTTTTAAATTCAAATCACCCCATGCACAACATCAAATCATCTGTGAATAACATCTGCTACTTTCAATGACAATGAAATGTTTTTAATGTTTTTAATACTTCTATTGGCAATTTGGCATTTAGCTCCATGCCTTGCACAATATCCATTCCAAAAAATTATAGACCTTCTATTTCTTGGAAGTACCACTTTAGGCACCTTATCTTCCCATAAAAACTATTATTTAAATCAACAATTAATTTAAAATAATAATGTACTTTTAAAACCACATAAGTTTCATATTGAACTTCACAAACAAAGGACAAGTCCCTAAGACGCTGGTTTGAGGATTGCCTCTCCTAAAAACCAATTTCATCTTTGACAAACCAAACTTGTTCAACCGTGCAACCTGGACCGTGAGGCATCGAAATGGCGGGCTTTAAACAACTCATTAGAATTCTGTAAATTGAACTCAATAACAACATTTCGCCACTGGAGTTAGCTTCAAAAACTGACTGAATCACATGAAGAGACCTTGATGCTTGCCATAGTGATTCATTCATCCATAATGAATATACAAAAAAAGGGCTTCTCCAGATTTAACTCCAAGTGCAAGACACAACTGATCAAAAAAGGTGATTCTCACATACTGTACAAGTGTGGATGTCAAAGTAGCAGACAATGCATTTGGATGTGTCTTTGCAAAAATATAAGCTTATACCTTGATGCCCCGCTATTGATCTAGGTAATACATTCAGCTACAAGGAGTGTAGGGAAACAATTCAGATCTCAAAACAACCACCCGAAATAAAGTACTCTGCTCTACAAATGACTACTTAGCAATTTAATTCTGTCAAACAATGATAATTTGAATAAATTGCCCTTTGATTTGCCCTTGAAAAGATATATGATTGTGTCATGAGGATTGATCCTTGATCCTAGTAGTATACTAACATACAAAGAGCATAATAAGTCAACTTACTTGTTATAACATTCAACTGGCACCAAAATAGTAGCTTGCAAAGTCGATCCCTCTGAGAGAATCATTGATGTGCATACTAAAATCTGAATAAAACCCATTTGGATCTGACTTCATAAAGACATCAAATGAAATACTTTAGAGTTGAACTCTTGGATACAGATTCATTTTCACATGTAGAAAACAAATTTTCAATTATCTTGTTTTGATCCTCAACTGGTCAGTTTGTATGAATCCGCAAAATCAGCCTTTTCCCAACTTTTGATTTCAAACTCAATGAAACTACATAAACATGGTTTGGAATTGAATGAACAAAACAATCAGATGGATTGGCACAAGTCTAAAAATATTCATGGTAGCACATTTCCATGACTAAAAAATAGGGGAACAATTAATTCCTCAATGGAATTCAACCAGATACAGCTTGTAAGACCTCAAAATAAGACATTCTGCAATTCTGCACTTTACACTCTGAGAATCAAAATTAATTGCAAATGAAATGACTTTGGAAAATTGTGCAAATGAACTCATGGGGGTCTAAAAATGGAAATGGATCTTCTCTCTCATGCCTACAACATCTCAGAATAATCCTTATATTATGAAAATTTATTTGGCCAAAGACGCAAGCATGCAAAGTAAGTCATTTGATAAAATCAGGCAATGTGCAAAATACAGATTTAAATGAACACCTCCAAATGACCCTCTTCAAAACAAATAAAAACTGACATCTGAAAGATGCAACCCATTTTATTTACTCCAAAATAGGTTTTGCACATGTTTCCCAATCAATATCTCATACAAATCATCAAGTCATATTTTTCTTGCAATCCAAATAGGCCTCTTCAAAAAGTTTTAAAGGGTACTCACCTTGCCTTAGAGAATGTTTTAAATTGGTCACTCCAAATTTGTGCCAAATTTGAGAGTACAAACATAAGGAATGTGCTTGACAAAGAGCATATTCCCTGTAAGATGTCTACCAAATCTAGGGTGGACTTTGATTATGATATCACCAGTGGCCATATGCTACAGAAAGATAAAGGAGTTGTGAATGCACAAGAAAAAACCTCAGCAACAGCCACTATGGCTGATAAACAAGAGGAAGGGAACAATAATTTGATAGGATCAAACCAGGTACCTAAGGATCATACACCATTTGGTATACCCATTGTGCAGAATCTTAGGATTGGATCCCAGTATAAAGCACCCATCTCTGTGCGCCCTCCACTACCCTGGGAAGCTTATATGTCGAATCCATATAATGATATATTTCAAGAAAACTTGAATCTTAAATGTTCAGATCATCAAATGTCATGGACAACATGGTTCCCTATATAGAGGTTATTTATCAATGGTCTGTAGTTCTAACATTTTGTAATTAGTATGGCTCCTTTTTGGTTACATGATAATTTGACTCCCTCTGTATGATAAGGGAAGATGTATTTTTGTAATTTTGTGATCTAGTACTTGATACTGTTGTAAATACTTGATGAATTCTATGTTTATTATATTATAATATATATTTAATAGAAAAAAATATTGACTGTTCCAACTTTTTCATTATTTTTTTTTAATTTTATAGCGTTGATAGGGCCACTGTAATGAATTAAATTATACCAAAAGGCATTGTAATGGTTGGAGATAGGAGTTAAATTCATCTTAGAATAGGCTTCATTTATTTCCATGTAGAATCAGACAAGTTATTGACATTTTTCTCTATGGCAATGCCAATAATCTGTGATAGTGCATTTAGTGCAAATTTACATATTTAGTACTTTTAGTGCATTTGACACTTTTAAATGGTTCTAATGGCCAACTTACAGTTATTTGGACCATATAGGTATTTGAAAAAATCTCATCTACACCTAGGATCCTCAAGTGACTCCCAAGGTGCACTTGTAGCCTCCAAATGCCATCATAACTTACATCATTGATTCTTTTACAAAGGGTTTACATACCAATCAAAACATTATTAACAACATAATCAAAGGACCAAATATGTTCTTATTACAATTCATGACCCAACATGGTCATGTTTTTCTTTCATCAATGACCTCTTGGATCAACTCCACAATATACAATACTTCACTAAGATTAACCTCAAGTTGGAATATCAAGTTAAGGCATTTGGTGAATATTTGCTTTTGTGAAGGAGTTTGGGCTGGAAGTCATTGGGAAAAGAACCAATAGTTTGGTTAACCCCTGATGCACTTCTGATATATTGTGTGTATAATATATATGGGTATGTGCAAGATCATGAGGGGCCAAACTATGCCCTTAAGTGGCAATGAAAAATAAAAAAATCAGGGTTAGTCAACTTGACGTGAAAATTTGAACTAGCTATCAACCTAATATCAAAAATTTGTAAGAATAGAATTTGTAGGAAATTGAATTTAGTTTCTAAAGTACTATGTCTTTTCTGAAAAGAAAATTAGTATGATTGGTGAAAAGTATAGATTTCAATGCAGTAGTACAAAACTTTAAGGAAAAAAATAAGAGGTAGGTGTATGTCTTACCACCTTAATCATAATCAAATGATAAAATTATTTTTTAAGATTTTATATATAAGTAGAAGACTCATACCTGGATGTGACGCATATTTTTTTGTAATTTTTATCCAAAAAAAAAATTAATTGTGAATTTTATGCTACAACGTTTTCAGAATTAAAAAACTCTCATGTCTGCCACCTTAACTCATTGAAAACTTTACAAAATTCAAAAAAAAAATTCCATTATAGTAGGTGAAGCATAGAATGTGACACATTTTTCAGATTTCAAAAATGTTATACCATTTGAAAGTTATATATTTTTTTCAATCAGTATATAAATCAACACTTTAGAGGTAACTCAATTAGAAAATAATTAATAATTACTTACCAAATTCAAAATTTGACAACAATTATATCTATAGAAAGATGATAATCTCCTTAAGATACCCTTTTCATTTCATCAAATTTGAGTGAAATAAAAGTCATCAACTACATGGTCGAAATCTGGAATTCAAAGAAATAGGGGAAAACCATGTTTTTGTGACATTTTTAGAGTTGTCCATGTTGGTTTGGTCTACAAAGCAATATCGAGCCTAATCAGGTACCCGAAAATCACGGCAGAATTTTAATTTTTAAATTTTCCCTCCCCTTTCTCCCTCTTAAATTTTTTTCCCTCCTCTTTCTCCCTCCCATTTCTCCCTCCTTCATATGATATATTATATATCAAAAATTATATATTAGATTATGTATTATATATATTAAATAGTATATCATATCCATTATATATTACATATTATATAATATATATTTTACATTAAATATTATATTTAATATATATTAATATTAAATGTTACATTATATATATAATTTTTCATATTATATATTAATATGTATTTTACAATATATCACATAATATCTTCATATTTAAATTGTATGTAATATATATTATATATATATGATACTATATAATATATATAGTAAAAAATATATATTCAATATGATATGTATTATATATTGTATATTAAATATTGTTGTATATATAATAAAATAAAATAAAGTATAGTATATATAATATATATTATATAGGACATGTAATCACCTAAAAATGGTCACCTAAACCCTAGACCCCCAATCTCAGCATTTAATCAAGAAACCCTAACCTTGATTAAACCTAAGTCCTAAATCAGACAGGCAATTCATCAAATTGAACTGATCTGACCTAAACCCTAGGTCCTAATCAATCATCGTACTTGATTAATTAATTAATTCCTAAAATCATAATACATTGGCAAATAAACATTATATTAATTATTTAATTGATATTATGACATATTAATTAAATAAATATAACAAAATTGTCAATTAAATGAAAAAGGAATTAAATTAATTATAAAATCATAAATGTGCATTCAAAATGAATTAATTTATTAAAA
>MU224834.1:356326-372969 GCA_018584345.1 Thuja plicata | reverse complement strand
AGGCAACAGGTCGACTCTTCCAGACATGCAGGGTGAATGAATCGATATTCATTCCTGTATGCAGCTGAAGAATAATGACCATGTTGAAGTGTCCTGCTAAATCAAAGGCCCACATTTAGCATGCACAGGACATATTAATATATAGGTTAATTACACCAGTATATGGCATCCAAAAGGTTTCCAAAGGGGTCATAGAGGGTTCCTAGGGGACCTAACACGTAAGAAGGTGTACTCAAACCCCTTACGTCCCTCTGTAACCCCCAGTGACACATTAAAATACTCAAGTGTGTCCCAAGGGGTCGTACGACCCCTTGGGCCACACTTGAGTGTTGAAATGCGTCAAAAGGGGTCATAGGGACTTCCTAGGGGTCCTAACACATGAGAAGGTGTACTAGGACTCCTTAAGTCCCTCTGTGACCCCCAAGGACACATTAGAACACTTAAGTGTGTTCGAAGGGGTCGTACAAACCCTTGCAACACACTTGAGTGTTCAAATGTGTCGAAAAGGATCATGGTGACTTCCTAGGGGTCCTAACACATGAGAAGGTGTATTAGGACCCCTTAGGACCCTTTTTGACCCTTGGGGACACATTGAAACACTCAAGTGTTTCCCAAGGGGTCCTACAACCTCTTGGAAAACACTTGATTATTTCAATGTGTCGAAAGGGGTCATGGGGTCTTCCTTGGGATCCTAAGGCGTGAGAAGGTGTACTGGGACCCCTTAGGACCCTTTTTGACCCCTAGGAACACATTTCAACACTCACGTGTGTCTCAATGAGTCCTATGACCTCTTGGGACATACTTGAGTGTTCCAATGTTTCAAAAGGGGTCAAGGCGTCTTCCTAGGGGTCCTAACATGTGAGAAGGTGTACTAGGACCTCTTAGGACCCTCTTTGACCCTCAGGGATACATTTCAACACTCAAGTGTATCCCAAGGGGTCCTATGACCTCTTGGGACACACTTGAGTGTTCCAATGTGTTGAAAGGGGTCATGGGAAATTCCTAGGGGTCCTACAACTGTGATAAGGTGTATTATGCCCCCTTAGGTCCCTTTTTGACCTTTGAGAACATATTGGAACACTCAATTGTATCCCAAGGAGTCCTATGACCTCTTGGGACACACTTGAGTGTCCCAATATTTCAAAAGGGGTCACAAGAAGTCCCCATGACCCCTTTTGACACATTAGAACACTCAAGTGCATCCCAAGAAATAGTTGGACCCCTTGGGACACACTTGAGTGTTCCAATGTGTCTACGGGGGTCAAAGAGGGTCCTAGTACACCTTCTCACATGTTAGGACCCCTAGGAAGATCCCATGACCCCTTTTGAAATATTGGAAGACTCAAGTGTGTCTCAAGAGGTTGTAGGACCCCTTGGGACACACCTAAGTGTTCCAATGTGTCCCTAGGGGTCAAAGAGGGTCCTAAGGGATCCTAGTACACCTTCTCATGTGTTGGGACCTTGAGGGAGACCCCATGACCCTTTTGGATACATTGTAACACTCAAGTGTTTCCCAAGAGGTCGTAGGACCCCTTGGGACACACTTGAGTATTCCAAAGTGTCGAAAGGGGTCATGGGGACTTCCTAGCAGTCCTACGACTATGATAAGGTGTACTAGGACCCCTTACATCCCTCTTTGACCCCCAATGACACATTAGAAAACTCAAGTGTGCCCCAAGGGGTCCTATGATAATCAAATATAACTTCAACAAAATATAATTTAAATCATAATGATAGTCAAATCTAACTTCAAAATATAACTTCAAGATATAACAATCACAATCATAATCAAGATATAAGTTCACTATTCAAATCCATAAACATGAATAATACATGTGTATACAAAAGATGACACAAATAGATGACACAAATATAACATACATGTGAAAATGTTATATATATAGAAAGTATCAAAAGTATAAAAAGTATATCCATATACAAATATGACACATGCCATTTCAAAATGCCTACAAAATCAATGTTTCAAGGTGTACAATGTGGCATATATGCCATCTCAAAATGTGCCAAGTGGCATCTCTAAATAACCACAACTAAAACTACATCCTATGTCGTAGGGAGATCTTCAAAATATAGCCTCTTTGAAGAAATATTTGGCTTTGATTGATCCTGCATCAAAAAAGAGTTCAAACCCAAGTTATATTGCTTAGTTTATATGGTTTGTACATATATATAACTCATAATTAAAATTCTAATTTAATTATAAATTATGACAGAATACTAACACCTGTACCTAGCCTCTTGGTCGCCTACCATGATCAGGTGTCCTAACATAAGCCCTTGGTAGCGAAGGGACAATGCCACCAATGCCAAATCTGACCTATAAATTTATAAAATTGCAATAATGAGATTAGTAGAATGGCGTAGGGGCCCAAGGTGCAGCATAGAGTAATAAATTTACAAAATAGGATGACAGTGTAATAAAATTATGAATTGGTTGAACTAAAATTTAAACTTATGTCCACTGATATCTCCTCTGGAGTAGTTGGCTGGGTCAACAAATATATGAAAGATTCTCATGGGGCCTCCCTCACACTGGGATTAACCCTTGAGAGTCAAAAAGATAGTCAATTATATATAAATTCACTTCATCGTAACAACCTTGATTACAAAATATAAATAACAATATATAAATCTACGTACAATTGGGCTATCACTCTGAATTGAGATGTCTGTCAGCCTAGGCTCCCGAACCTGTGTCGGGACATCGTCAAGAGTCACACCCTATATAATAAAGTGCATGTAAAATATTTATTTATACACACAAGTGGCATACATATACATGCATAATTAATCTTAAACACATAATTACCTTTTCTTTGTCGACACATGAAGAAGGAACCCCCTCATGCGCCCACTGACATCAACTAATGCCTGCAAGAGTACAATAAGATGAAAATATATTAGTAAATGTATGCTTTTATTGCTCTAATTGATAGATATTTAAGCATGTACACCAAATGATTTAAAAAACTAATGGGTACATAATTTACAATATAGCGTATAGGTGTCAAGGCCAAATTAAATGGCCAAAACTATGGAGTCATCCACCTATCTCGACTCCTCCTCTGTCATCGAGTGAACATAAATGGACTAAATATATATACATAAGTGCATGCAGTCATTAAAAATAATATAAATAAATAAAATATTTTTAAATTAAATAGGTCATGTGACAAATTTATTTATAATGTTTACTCTTACCATATCAAAAGAAGTCCATGGCTTTACATGCCCCTCATTACTCTCATGAGATGCAGATGCTCCATGAGGTTTTGCAGCCTCTGTAGCTAAGTCTCCTATATCCTCATCATCAATAATGTATGAATATGTATCAGCACCACTAAGAAGTCTGAGGCACAAATTCTTGCACGTAATGCAAGTATGGGGAACACAAACATGTGAACTACTGCCAAATGTTGATGCGTGAGCATCATCCACACCAAGAGGAAAAAATGACTTGGTCTAGGTGATCAACTAATCACTCAGTGTGTGAATGGCCCTAATACTTAGTGAGGCAGCCTCTGCAATGATATCTAGATGTTTCATTGGAGGAGGGGGCAATACATCAGTGGGGGGTCAAAGGTAGTGGCCTTTTGCATTGGAAAAATAGCCTAGTCTGAGGAGCTCCTCTACCTATGCCGATGTTGGGCCTCATACTACAATAATTTACATTGTGACCAAGCATGAACTCAACATACAATTTTTCTATAAAATAGAAAGGGATCTCCAAATTGGTGTGGGGTGATTTATCAAAAACCATCCACCAGCGATCTCAAAAGTGTCTACGCATTACATCATCTGTGCACCATTTAATATATAAGTTGGGATTTTTGGGGTCAAAATTTAATCCAGTTTTAGGATTCACAAAAAGGGAGGATATATCATCTTTAGTTATGTTAAGGGTTTCAATCCCATGATGGTCAATCCCGTCATCAAATCGGGCATGCATATTGTCACACCAATGAAGAGTAGCATTACGTTGTCGTGTAAGTGTGTCAATATTTTGAACAATAGTATTTAGGGGGCCAAGCATGGGACCCAATGTAGGTATATTCTGATATGTGTTTTGGAAGCCTCGTATAGTGTTCAAAATGTCTTGTATCAAATCCTCTAAAGATCGAGGGTTTTGAAGCAGTTCTGGATTGTTTTGGGGATTGTTATTTGGTGGGGAGGGTTATTTTCTTCATTGTTGTCAGCCATGGTTGATTAAGTAAAAATAAATATAAATTTTAAAGTGATTTCAGATATTATTAAAAAAAATCAATACAAAACCCTATTTCAACCAAAAAAACTTCATTTAACATAAAAATAAAAGAAATAAGTCAAAATATATCAAGAATTCACTTATCGTATATACCACGAAGTCAAATTTGTTGTTGGAGAAATTTGGTACCCAAAAATATCGTGTAGGGGATAAACCTAGGCATTTTTCAATCCACAGGAAATGAGAGAAATATAAAAAATGACTCGCGGGTTTTGATTTATGCCATAGGTTTCAGGTACCTAAAAAAATTAGGTACTCAAAAATATTAGGTACCCGAAAATATCAGGTACCCGATTAGGCTTGTACTTTGGTGTCAGGTTTTCCCAGGTGTACTGACACCTAGGACTACTAAAAAGTCAAAAAACATTTTCATGCACTTTTGGACAAGTCAAAAGAGGATTTTTTCACATCGCCACTTTTTGGCCTGTCATCTTCTTGCACATACCCATATGATGTTCTATTTTGATGTACAAACTAGTATATTATCTAAATTTCTTTCTTTCTTGCCACAATAGGTCTAAGTTTGAGGTGAAAGACTATAGTTTGACATATTTATTCTTAGTTTCTGAAGGTTATAGACTAAATTTTCCATGACTCGATGTTTTTTTCCTATGAAGAAGGATCATGTCAGATAATCTAAGTAAAGAAAAAAATGGGGAGACAATCACTAGATTGTGGTCTAACCTCAAAAGAAAAGGTGATGGAAAGTGTTATTGACCCTACAAAATTTGTAAGGGCTTAAACACTAGAAGATTGATAATGAAAACAACTAAGAGACATTGTAGGGAGAATTGTCACATTGAAGCTCAGGGTTTGATTATCATCCATTGGTAATTTTTTCATTATATTTATTCAACAATTGATATACATATGAAATACACTTGATGATGAGATCAGTATCATGGTTAATTTGTGTTCATCATTTTTATATGGGTCGACCTCCCCACAGAAGTATGTGATATGGACCATGGAGGTGCGAATATGGAGACTATGGTTTTGGAAGTGGAGGATCATGAAAGTGTGAATATTGGAGCTGAAGATTATGATCCAATGGAAGATGACGATCATGCACTAGATAACACATTTGAAGATTATGGTACTAATACATTAATCCATGACACATTTAGTACTGGCGTAACTTATGATGATGATCAGGATGAAGTTGATGTCATCCATGATATACCTCTACATGAGAAGGCAAACACGGACCTTTACGAAGGCTCCCAAACAACTCTTCTCTCTTTTGTATTGTTGTTGTTGAACTTGAAGATTATGAATGGTTTATCCAACATAACAATGTTACGTATGCTAAGGTATGTCATAGATGTCATTATAGTCAAAAAGGGTGAAATGTGTACCATATATTTTATTAATATTAACAACTCATATTTTTTTCCGTAGATTGATAGGTGAGTTTTTGTTACCACCATCGAATATTCTCCCTCATACTGAGAATTAGGTGCCACTATGAAAGATATTAGAGTGGAGTATCAAGCAATAGATGCTTGTTCCAATGATCATATTATTTATCATAAAAAACATTAATTTGCAATAGAATTCCTTGTATGGCATATGATTAGATATCAAACTAATCAAATAACAAAAAATGTTGCTCGCAATGTTCTTCGTTACATCCCCATTATTCCACATTTGCAAAGATTTTTTAGGTGTAGTAGCTTGGCACAATTGATGGATTACCATGCATGCAATAGGAGTCGAGATGAGATTAATTTAATCCCTATGGATGGTTTTTCATTTAAGGACACAGAGGTAAAGTGGCCACACTTTATCGAAGAACCTCAAAATCTAAAGCTTTCATTGGCAGCAGACGGTGTCAATCCATTTGGAGAGCTCAGATCTGTCATCAATAATAAGATTCCTCCATGGATGTCAATAAAGAGGGAGCACATTATGTTGGCAATGATTGTTCCAGGTATTTTATCATTTAACATTTATCTGCATGTAATTATAAATATTGCAATAAAATGGTCACAATAATTATGTAATTGTATTGCTCATTCAACTAGGTAAGTACCAAGTTAAAGATGTGAATTTATATATTGATCCTCTTATCGATGATTTGCTAGAGTTATGAAATGGTGTCACTATTTATGAAATCTCTAGACCAATAGGACAAATACAATTTCAATTTCATGTAATTCTTGTATGGACAATACATAATTCCCCAGGGCTAACACATTTTTCTAGTATGTTATGGCAAATTCAAGTTGCACGTGATAATTATAATTATAAAAATTAACATATTTAATCCAATTGTATCATTTTCTTGTAGGTGATCAAATAATGGGAAAATTTGCATGTCCAATTTGTGATCAAAAGATGAAATCTCATCATTCAAAGAGTTTAGCAAAGAAAGTGCTTGATGAGTATAGGCACTTCATAGAAATCATAAGTATCAAACTACCAAAAAACATCTTTTCAATGGGAAAGAAGAGACTACATCAAAGCCACAAAGAATGAAAACTCACTTATGGAATTTGGTATATAATAGAATTAATCATCAAGGTACTACCATTCCACCTAATGGTTTATGTTTGGAATTTATATATTTCTATTGTGTTTTGTTTTCTAATTATGTAATTGATGATCATGAAGGCTGTCAAGGAAATACTACTGAACACCTTCCAAAGGGACTAAAAATTTATCCCAGATAATTTAGTAGGTTTCTCTACTATGAGAAGCTACAAATTGTTCATTTGTTTGATACCATGCATATTGGAAAGAATGTAATGGAAGGTCGTCAACGCAATACTACTAAGCACCTTCCAAAGGGACTAAAAATTTATCCTAGATAATTTAGTAGGTTTCCCTACTACAAGCAGCTACAAATTGTGCATTTGTTTGATACTATGCATATTGGAAATAATGTAATGGAGACATTGTGAAAAATATTGGATGGAAGGTGTGACAAAGAAAAAATTGTCAAAATTTGTAGTGACATTCATGAATCTAATCATGCAATAAAAAATTTCATTGATTAAAATAGTAATGAAGACCAGATCAATATAAGTGACTTAGCTTGGTTATTAATGGAGGAGTGAAGTGATGCCATAAAAGAAGTGATACAAAAAATTTGATTTCCCACAGGATTTGTTGCGAACATAAGTAGTCTCATATCAAAGAAAATTGAATTTGGGCCTGGATTGAAAATGCATGATTGGCATACCTTCATCAAGGAAAGTCATGTTCTTTTGTATTTAAAATATATTCATAAATTGCATGTACTTTTCATTGTATTATGTAACAAAAGACTGACATAATTAGTTTATAATTGTTGTAGTATGTGCTACCCCATGTCTCCCACAGAACATCGACAATAAAATCAAACAAGTGATATATGATCTTGGAAAATACATGAGGTAAGTAGTGATATTTGTTCAATTTTTTCTATATATTTATTATATTCATAATTTATTTTTCTTGTTATGTAATAAATTGTAAAGTCTTGTATTTATATATTTTTGTGTCTTGAATGTCTTGTAGATGGTTGGCATGTAAAGAAATCCATAAAGAAGATATAAAATATTGGAAGAGAAGAATTCCTAATCTAATGTGTGAAATGCAAAAGTGTCTACCTTCAACTTTTTTCAATGCACAAGAACACTACCTCATAGACAAAATTGAGGAGATTGAAATGTGTGGACCTGTACACACTCGGTCAATGTGGATGGTTGAGAGGCACTTGAAATTTTTGAAGGCTTTGGTTTGACAAAGATCACATACTGAGGGTTCTATGGTGTGTTGGTACTCTCAAATTTGGCACAAATTTGGAGTGACCATTTTGAAATTTTCTATAAGGCAAAATGAGTACTGTGAAAAACTTTTGTGAGAAGGCTTAGTTGGAGTGCTTGTAAAAGATACCCTGATGATTTTCATGATATACCACTTGGGAAGAGGGTTCATTACCTTTCATTTGAGATATGCAGTGGGTTCCAGCTCCTAAATTTCAATTATGACATGTTTAGGGAGTAGTCATTTTGAGGTGGTTACATAAATCTACATTTTTGCTAAGTGTCATTTTGTTGTCTCGGGCCTAGTTTGCTTCTGAATATCTTGCACCCTGTTAGGTTTCATAAGTCACTGCTTTGGTAATTTGTTACATGTATGACAAAAAGCTTATGTTTCAAATCCTAAGTCATTTTGAATCCATTTGATGGGTTTTCAGTTTCCCCAAAGTTAGTCCTGCAAAACTGTCTTGTTTCTCTGATTACCCAGATTGTTGAATAGCCTACTTTAAGATTCTGCAAGTTGTATCCACTTGAATGAATTGCATAATTGAATGTTCCACCATGTTGCAAACATGATAGTGTACTTACCTAAAAAAATTTAGACTCTTGCCAATCCATTTATCCACTTTTCCAGAGTATTTCCATTTCTAATTTATTAAAGTTTTACTAAATGTGCAGAATTCAGAATCAAATGACCTACTTTGTGATTTCCTTGTTTGTACACGGTTCAGGATCAGGCATAATTGAAAGTTTTTCTGCATTGTAGAATTGGAAGTGAACTCCTTTGAAGATTATCAAACTTTTATATATCCAGTTGATCACTTTTCTAAGTTGATTCCAAATCAATTTTCTGCATATTCACCGAGTTTAAAAACCAAAAAAGTGTTTAGGTGCTAACTTTACAGATTTATATCAGTTGAAAAGTTTTCTTTTAGAGGAAGATAATTCAGGTTTTGCATTCTACATATGACATTGCATTCATGCTCAGAGGTTGAGATTCTGAAGGTTCATTTTGATGACTTTATGAATTCAGTATTAAAGGCAGTTTATGCAGATTGACAGTGCAAAATAGAATCAAGTTTATAGAATGGTCATTTTAAGGAAGTATAACTTTTTGTCTAAATATTTTTTTCAAAAAATGATCATGGCATCATTCTCATGGAATGTAAATGTACTATCTAACCTGATGCTGAAACTTCAGAGCCTGATTTAGTGATTTTGTAGTGGCCTATCCAGATGAAGTTTATGATGTTTTAGCATATTGCATTTGCATGGTTTTCTATATTACTAAGCTTGAACAGTTACATCTTGTGCCCGAGGACGAATCTGGAGAAGCCCTTTTGCATGCATATTTATTATAAATGAATGAATATTTTTTCCAAGTGTTAGGGTCGGATTGCTTGTTTCAGTTAGTTTTTAAGGCTTGTTCTGGAGGCCAGTTACCATTAATGTGATCAATTTGCGTAAATGTTAAAATGATTATAAAGGCCACCGGTTTGTACTTTATAGTCAAAATTTAGAAATTGAAAGTATGGATAGGAGGTATCGGGTACAAAGAAGATTCCAAATAATGCAAATGACAATCAATGCAATCCACCAGAATAACTTCTATTCAACATTTTGCAAAATACTTCACATATCAGAGTTGTGCTTTAGTGCGAGTCAGATTTAGATATTCTCATGAGGATAGCTTACAACTACAATGTCAGAAGAACTTTCTAAGTATCTTTTATGTTTTGAATGAATGTCCACACCATTCTGCAAGAGTCTGCAATGCTACCAAAGCTTCTTCATATGGATAAGTTATACTATTCTCATGGTCTCATTAATACAATGATTGACTGGAGTTTCAAAAATGTCATGTAGACAAGAAGGTTTTAAAGAATTTGAACATAGAAAACAACAATCCCAATATAAGTATGGGCCACGTAGATAGCAAAGGGGGTTTTAAAAGGTTTTAAATCAAATCCAAATGCAAAGTGTAGGAGAAACATGCAAAGCCCACACCAATAATGGAGGCATTTTTAAACTTTTAAAATTTGCAAATAGAGCATGTCACAAGGTTGTACGAAGACTTAGATGGAGAATTAAGGAGGCTGCGTAAATAGCAAAAAGGGGGATTTTAAAGTCTTAAAAAACTATGCAACTGGCAAGTCTTCCAAATACCTATGCAGCATCTCAACTGGAATGTTGAAGGATAAGGGCTCCATGCTGAGTATGTAGGAAGCATTTTAATATTACAAAAAATGAAAAATGGCCTGCATAATCCATAGTTTAAGCTGTGCTGGAGTATAATTTGGGAGACCCCTTTGTGATTATGTCTCACCTTCAAGTCTGCGCAGAATTGGGGGATTTTACAAATGTTCATATTAAGTCATTTTGTGAAGGATATTTATACACAACAAACCATATTATGTACTGATCTACATTGGTTATTGGGGGAGTTTTAAAACATTGAACAGTAAATTCAAATGTTATAGGCCTTGCACAGGAATTGGAGAGATTGGAGAGGAAGTCTGCACAGCATCTGGAGAGGAAGACCAAGTTGGAGAGGAGGAAAGACCATGCCATGCGCAAAATGTAAAAACCAGAAAACATTTAATATCAAATGCAAAAAAAAAAAAAAAAACCACAGCAAGGAGTACCCAACTATATGGAGGAGAATGAAGGTTTTGTCAACAAGAAAATGTGGCTAGTGAGTAGTATCTGTTGGAAACCTTCAAAAGGCTCAGAAAAATGAAAACGATTTATCCCACATTGCCTGGGCGTGGTCAGTTTTTAATATTTATATACTAAAGGGTACAATATATGAAATAAGTAAAAGAACCAAGAGGCCATTTGGTGGGCCTCTTGGCTGGATGAATTAAGAGCATGACGGGACCAGTATTTTAACAAAGAATACATATAAGTGCTTTAAAACTGAACATGATTTATCCTACATTGGTTCCGTTAGAGATATTTGAGCTGTTTATAACCAAAAACAAGAACCTATGAAATGTGAAGCAAAGAGGAAGCTATCCACACGCGTGCCCAAGTAGTTTCTACCTTGATTTCTTTGCCTGACCAAATGGAGACCAAATTTTGCAGAAAAAATGATGACATGGAAAAGTGGTGACATGGCAGATACGTGGCGTAGGTGACAAGTAGTGGCTAGTCACGAAATTGGGAGATGAGGAGCAGTTAGCCGCCAGGATCAAGAGACTTGGAGACTAACCACTAGCCATTAGTTGTGAGGTCATTGGATGCTAGTGGTCAATGCAAAAAGATCAAGAGATCATGAGACATTGTGGTTGCGGGGTCGTGTAATATGAAAGGTAAATTGAAAGATATTCAGAGACAAGGAGACTGAAACTAGTCTCCAAGTCTCCAAATTAAACCGTGGTTAGTGAAGATATCAGGAGACTTGGAGACAAAGAATAAAAGAAAACCTGGAGCTAAAGGTGAGTTAAAAAACCAGTCACGACCAGCCAGCCGAAAGGTGACACATGTCAATTTTTAGTTAATTACAGGCATAAAATGCAAAAATAGAAAATTTCAAAGGAGAATGGATAATATGAACATAAAGAGTAAAAGATAAATGATTTTAAAATTATTATTTGTGCAGAGTTTTAAATCAAATCTGGACAAATATGACACAAAGATAATGTTTTCAAATTGAATAATATTAAAAGATTGAGGAAACATTAGGGCATAATCTTTTGCCATAGTCTTCAAAAGGTATTTTATTGCAAACCATGTTGAAGAAGCTTTCCTAGAGGATTTTTTTGGAGATTGAAATCAGATATTTTTTGTAGAGATTAAAAATCAAATCAGATTTATAAAAGCATTCACAGTGAAAAGACAGTGAGAAATCAGATTTGTGCAAGGTAAGATCAGATTTGTTTCTTCAGAATGAAGTTAGAGAATGATGTAAAAGACAAGGAAAATTAGATTATGTGATCACCGACAGAGCAAACTGAGATTTTGAAAAGGTAAAGTAAGTTCAGATATTTTTGAAGAAAGAGACATAAGTGCAGATTAGATTGCAAACAAGGGGATAGGTGCGAATTTCTCAGAGATGTTAGGGTTTCTCATGTTCTTTTTTATTCTCTTCTCTTCTCATTTTTGGGGGTTCCTTTCCTCTGTTCTATTAGGTCTTTTCCCTGCAGATGTTCAGAGTAGGTCCCTATTGGTTTGATGAATTTCTATTGCAAGATAGACTTCTATGTATTTTGTAAATTCTTGAAAGCTTAAGGTCTGGATGTGTTGAAGTAGAATTCATTAATGGAATACTGTGTAGTTTTCCCTCTTTCATATGATCTTGTCTTTTTGTATTAAATTTGTGCTCTAGTGTGTTTCACTTGTAAGGCATTTGAAATACACCTGCTATAAGGTAGTGTGTCTAATTATTTATGAGTTCCTTTCAAGGAGAGGACTAAGTTTCATAGATAATTTTAGAGAGCAAAGCATTATGATAAGGATTTGATGCAGAAGTATGTATATGAGAGGATAGTTTGTCAGGCACTCTATCTCAACTACATGTAGTTTGTAAGGTACTCTACAGTATCTCCAATAGTTTATCTTTGCTAATAAATGTTTTCATTGACTCTTTGCCTAAGAGATATGCACTGGTCTAGGATATAATTTGTGTTTGTTCCTCATCCAATATCAAAATCATTTCAATCAATTTCATTTAGTTTTTAAAACAAATGAGCTGAACTCATTAGGGACTCATATCAGTAGGATATTGTCTATTTTAGTGATTCCTTGGAGAGTGAATCAACTAGGTTATCCCTCCTTAAAAGTAAGAAGGATTAAATTCCTTATATCACTGGTCTTGCTATATTGACAATCATTATTTGTATAGTTAATATTTGTATTTGATTATGCTTTGTCATTTGTAAATTGAATCATAAGTTGGTTAAATAAACTCCTAATAGAAAATTAGTGTCCACATTCATATATACTGTGTAATCAGTAATCATAAAGAGGTAAAACCTTCCTAAGTATATGTGGAGCTCAAAAATGAAGAAGGATTTTATTCAATCCTTAGCAATTAGGATTTCTTGGCTTGAAATAGTATTAAATAATATGGTGCTCAAGTAGTTTATCAAGCATTGTGTTGCATGCAAGAAAAATACCTAACAAATTGGCGACTCTACTAGGGAAGTAAAAGGACATCAAGTTTAAGATGTTTAATTCATTTCTTTTCTGAATTAGCCTAGAGTTTGGTTAAGATAGACAGTTATAGAGTCTTGATTTCAAGAGAAAAGATATATTCCTTATGATTTATAAGAAGAGTCAAGTCTGTCTATTATTTGCTACAAAGTGTCTAAAATTTTTTAGCTTCTCCTAGATAGTATCAAAAGGATCTCACTACTGGTGAGTGGTGACTGTGAGTTCTCTAATTTGCACCAGTGTACATGTTAAAGAAAGACTACTAAAGAAGGTGGACTTGCAGTGACAGTAACAGTAGATTTTTGGGCTCCTATAGTTATGGACATAGCCAAGTAAGGAATCATTAAAGGGCTTTATGTGTGGTGTATGTGAGATTTCTGATTTGAAGAAGTCAGAGCTAGAAAAAGGATCTCAGCCAGTTGCAAATACTTTTCTCTGCAACAAATTGGCAGCTCGACAAGTTTTGAAGTTGATTTGGAGGTGTTTTCAAAGCACATATTTTGTAGCAGCTCAAGTAAATCCAGACATTTCATAAATTTTTGATAGTTTTCCTTGTTAGAGTAATCTTTAGTTGATTTAAGTTACTCTTTAGTGCTTAAGTTTCACTTAGGCAGTTTATATTTCCTAGAAGTTTCCCTTTTAGGGTTTCGGTATCCTTTATAAGGAATCATCACTTTCATTTCAGTATAGAGATTGTAATTCATTATTGTTGTTAATAGAAATCTTTTTCTTGCAACATGGGTTTCAACTCTCTAGCTTTTTTGCCGCCATAGCTCTCTTTCTCTTCTATCTTGCTTCTTCTCGTGATAGTGTTTGCATGCAGGTTTCTTGGGAAGATTTGCAGTTCAGCAAATCTAACATGGTATCAGAGCTCTCCTGCTGTTCGTTGTTCGAGCTTTATTGAAGCATTCGAGGGTTTGCAGTTCGCAGGCTTTTTCTGGCTTCTTTTAGTGGTTCTGGGGGGTCTATGTTTTTGGAGATATTTTAGACCAAAACCAACCTCACGGTTGAGTTTGGAAGGCCCAAAAACCCCAGAATTCATATAAATTTTGTCCATTTTGGACACCGGGGCATCTGATGAATTTTTTTTGGCCTTTAAGGGCCGTACGACATGTTTTTCAAGAAAAAAATTAAAAAATAATATTTTTTTAATGTTTTTTCCACATTTTAATAACACTCACAGTGTTGTTCATTTGGCGCAACCAGCATGCCACTGGCGCACCACCGCAGCCGGCCAGCGCCCGGCCGCCACCCAGCTGCACCGCCCCCGCAGTCCCCGGCATTTTAAATCACAGCCCGCGCCGCTCCTTGCATAGCGGCCCCACCACCTGTTCCTTCCACCGCCACCGCCGTCTTCTCCTTGGCGCCTGGCACACCGCGGCCCCCGCCGCCCATTCTCTACGCTCCACCGTGGAAACTGCCCGGCGCCCACCGCTCCCCGGTGGCATCTTTTTGACTGGCCCCCGCGGGCTTCTTTCTTTCAGCGGCTGGTCCTATTGTGACCGAGGGCTCCGGTTAAGCCCCCGGCGCACGCCATGCACCCGGGGGCCAATTTTTTTAGCCCCTGGGGCTTTAAACTAGCTCTGTTGGGCTTTTTTGGGCCTTTATCGCCTTTTTCTCTCTACAGGGAGCATACGGAGGTCTTTTTTGGACTTCTTTATATCGTCAGAAATCTCTTTCCGAGCTCTTTCTGACTATGGTGATTAGGTTTTTGGGTTCCTCTATTTCAATATAATTTTTTTCTATTGAAGTCTGATGTTTTGTTTTTGCCTTTCGAGATTCATATCTGGCTCATCCGAACTCCTTTTTTGGCAAACGAGATATCGTCGGAAAGCTAGTTCAGTGTACTATTCAGTGGCATAGGTATTTTTTCTAGATTCTACTCTAGGTTTTCTCTCCTCTGAGTTTGGATGTTTATGCACTCTGGTGGATTACTTGGTTCTACAGGTCCTGGGATCTCTTTTTCTAATTTCATAGCTCACTCTTCTTTCTGACTTCTGAGCTTGTATGCTCCTTCTGATGCATTCTTTATTCTATAAACAGACTAAGATAAAGTGCCTTCTTCTATATTTCTGGGATCTTGTACACCTTGTTCAGTTGATGTACTCACAGTCTGTTATAAAGTGCCATGGGGGGTTATGATGTTTATGCCGCTTTAGGCGCATCCACCTTTGTCAAGTGAGTGTACCTTCCACGACATTAGCCCATGTTGTGTGTCTGTGACACCGCTCTTTATCCTGTGTGTGTGCTTCTGTTGCACTGTTGGTGTTCCTGGTTCTTTTTCTGCAGATGTTTCTGGCATTGCATTTCAGTGTTCCTGTCACCTCTCCCAGTTTATCATTATGGGGGGTTCACCTGTTGGTTCTATTGCTTCCTGATTCAATTGATCAGCTCTTCAGACACTTTTCTTCTCTACCTGGTCATGCACTTTAGTGGGGGTTCCAGCAGTATCTTCTGACAGAGTTTTCAGACATGCTTCAGAGATGCTTCTTTCTCTTTTCTTGTTCCTTTCTCTGGGACTCCTCTTTTTCCCTAGATTGAAGGCTCAGTTTCCTTCATCTAGTTTTCTTTCTTGTTTGGGTACCTGATTAGGCCTAGTTGCCAGGACCCTTCTTTCCTGCTTTCTGCAATAGTTTAGCAGTTTTGCTTCTCCCTAAGTTACACTTAAGGGGGGGTGTTAGAGTAATCTTTAGTTGATTTAAGTTACTCTTTAGTGCTTAAGTTTCACTTAGACAGTTTCTATTTCCTAGAAGTTTCCCTTTTAGGGTTTCGGTATCCTTTATAAGGAATGACCACTTTCATTTCTTCATTGAGATTGTAATTCATTATTGTTGTTAATAGAAATCTTTTTCTTGCAACATGGGTTTCAACTCTCTGGCTTTTTTTCCGCCATAGCTCTCTTTCTCTTCTGTCTTGCTTCTTCTCGTGACAGTGTTTGCATGCAGGTTGCTTGGGAAGATTTGCAGTTCAGCAAATCTAACATTCCTTATCATGTAATTGTAGCACTAAAGAAAAAAGGATAAAGGTGTAAAAGAGGTTTACATATTTCAAGTTTTAACTTGTTTTTCTGCAAAATCGAAATGAGATATGTACTAGATAAGAGTGGCAGTTTGTAATCTTTTTTGACTGCTAAGATGTCACAATCTAGTGATTGGAGGGGTAGTAATTTGTATGGGGAAATTAGTTTTGAGGGTATCCATGGATAGCCAAATCATATTCCATCAAAGGTTAGGGAGTGTTTTCCAAATTTTACTGGTTTTTGTGAGCAGTTAGCTGAAGATCATTTAGAAATGTTTGTTGACTTGGTAGACAGTCATAACATTTCACATGAGGATATATTGATGAAACTTTTTGCAATATCTTTGGTTGATGTTGCAAGAGATTGGATTAGGGATCTACCTCATGGCTCAATAGAATCCATGGAAGCATTAGAGGCTTGTTTTATTGAAATA
>MU224834.1:305049-327535 GCA_018584345.1 Thuja plicata | reverse complement strand
AGTAAATAAATTAAAAATTTATTTAAAGGGGATTAATGAGGGATAATGTATTAAATAAGATTTAATACATTAAAAGGGGTAGTATTTAAATTAAATTTAAATACTAAGGAGAATGAATCATATTTAACTAAATAAATTTAATTAAATAGATAGAAGAATATAACAAATATACTTAATTAAAATTAACTATAATGTTATGGGAATATTAATTAAATTAATATAAGGACAATTTTGGACATCTACAAAAGAAATGTTAAAATTTGAAGATAATCAGCATCAACAACCTGCAATTGGATTCAAATTTATTCAAATGTCTTTAACAAGGTCACAGTTAGTCTCTTGATGCTTATATTTACACAAGAATCAATCTAGATCATACTTCTCCAAATCCACATCCCTACAACTCTAGATCTCTCCCATACAACAGTTCGTACAACTCCATATCTCTCACATACAATGGTTGATTTCGAATACAAATACTTACTAAGTGACCATATATACCAACTTTGGGTGGTTGTTTTGATTTTTGCAATAAAAATCAAGTCCTAAACTAGTTTCCCACCTAAAATCCCTATAGTCATTACATTCCACATTTTCAATTTTTTAAACTTTGGAAATAACTTAAAACTAGTTAAAATTTTGAAAATTATAAACTACTAAGGTATTAAAACACCTTGGAGACTTATTATAAGCACACCTAACCCTTGAGAAATCCCTTGACTCCCTTGGACACTATTGGTTCACTTACAAGAAATTTGGGCCTTTAGGCCATTAACATAATCTTTACATTGAACTATCATTTCATGACATTGAAAAGCATGATAGGCTCTCATATCTTGTAATTGATATGTTTTCCACTCATAGAATCTTTATCCATATTCTTTTCCCTCTAATCCTCATTGATTGTGATGAAGGGTGCTCCCCTTACTAACACAAACACACAACAAAATTGAGAATAACAAGACTTGCAAAGACAGGAATGAGCTTTTCATTATCCAGCATGAAATGAAATTACAATATTATAAAATATAACATGCACCTTCAAAAATTAAACATGCATAGCCACATGGGCATTCTATTACAATAATCTGCAAGCCAGAGCCACCAGCTGCATAACCCAAAACTTCCCTAGACAACCCTATGGGCCTTCAATATATAGCCAATTTTAACTGCCCAAGAAGACTCTAGAAATCAAAACCTAAAGTTTGAGGCCAACCAAAATTAAGATATCATTATTCATTTTTATTACATTAGAGTAGGCCCAAACTACTTTGGAACCTGAAAATAAATTTTGATGACACTTTAACATTTTCAAGTTCAAGTAGTGCAACTTTTAGAGACCATAACTCATCAACTGTTGACCCGGTGGGCCGTTGTAACCCCATTTTGGAAATTCAACGAGATTCTCTATAATACTTGACTTGGGCTTGCCCATTTAGCCAAGGTTTCGACCCCATTTGAAGCCTCTAAAGCCTTCAAAACTGAGCTCAAAGTTTATGTACCCTGCTGCCAATACCAAAAATATCCAATATCTACAAAACTATATTTGACCTAGCAATGAAACTTTATTGGCAAGCTGATACTATCAAAGTGAACCTTCAGAGAAGAAAATAGAACATTCTAAGCTCAAATGGAAAACTTACTAAAAAATAGTAACTTTCCAGAAATAGTAACTTTGCACAAAATATCCCTTATTGAAAAGAAACCAGAAAATAGTTTTTGGTGATGCAAGATTTCTCTTACACCCAGGATACTCCTGCATCAAACACTTGGGGTAATTTGTGAAGTGACCCTTTCATGTCTAAGGTGGGAAAAGGAAAACCAAGATGGATAACCTCCTCCCTTGATAGCCATATTGAATCTTCTATAGGTCATCCTTTCCATTTGACCAAATATTCTTCATATGTCCTATTCCTTGTGCTTCTGCCAACATGACTGTCCAAAATGTCTTCAATCTCCTCTGTAGCTAAAGTAGTTGCTGGAATATTCTATTTTTCTTTTGTGATCTAATCCTCAACACCTCCCTCGTGATATTTTATCAAATCTAAAATGTTAAATACTGGTGAAATATTGAGTTCACTGGGCACCTCTATTTCATAAGCATTTCATGAATCATGCTTCTTCAGTATTTTGTACGGTCCAAACTTATTCATCTTCAACTTATTATATGTTCCGACTGGAAATCTCTCCATCTCTCCTTTCGCGAATGAACCATGACTTCATCTCGCACCTAAAATTCCTTATGTCTTATTTTCTTGTCTACATTAGCCTTGTACTATGTATTCATTTTATTAATATGCTTCTGCACCTCCTCATGCAAATTCTTCAAGTGTTCTGTAAAGTCTTCAGCTTTATCACTACTTGTCTCTCATTTGTCCAACTTTCTTAAGTCTGATGCATTTTTGGAACTACTTCCATACACTATCTGGAATGGTGATTTACTAGTGCTCCTATTATTAGAATTATTATATGCAAATTCTACCTATGGTAAAACCAAATCCCATCAATTTGGTTTATCTCCAACCAAGCATCTCAACAATTTTCCCAAAATCCTATTCATAACTTCTATCTATCCATCACTCTATGGATGGTGTGCTGAACTGAACTTCAAATCTATTTTCAACTTTTTCCACAAGGTTCTCCAAAAGTAACCAACAAACTTGGTGTCTTGATCTGAAACTATGCTCTTTGGTAAGCCATCTTGTCTTACCACCTCCCTGAAAAATAATTCTACTACATGAACAACATCATTAGTCTTCTTGCAATGAATGAAATGTGCCATTTTTGAAAACCTCCCCACTACTACAAAGATGGAATCATGCCCTGTCTGAGTTCTCGATAGGCCAAGAACAAATTCCATACTAATATCCTCCCATGGATCTTCTGGTATAGGTAATGGATGATATAACCCTGTATTCTGCTTCACTCATTTCTCCATCTAACATACTCTGCAACCTTGTAAAAATTTATTAACATCTTGTTGCAACTGTGGCCAATAATAATTCTCACTAACCAGAGAAATGGTTTTATCTTTCCCAAAATATCTAGCCAATCCTCCACTATGCTTTTCTTTGATTAAATTTTCCATCATGGAGCTCTTGGGAATGCACAACTGATTACCTCTGAACAACATATCATCCTTGATTATGAAATCCAACCATTTGGTTCTATCCAGAGTAACAGGTTCTCTACAAGATTTCCAAGTTTCATCATAATTTGGATCTTTCGGATACAAACTCTTGAGTTCCTTGAACCCAACAACCCCAATCTACATCTCTATCAACAAAATCAGTCTTCTACTAAGGGCATCTATAACCCTATTAGACTTTCCACTCCTGTGCTTCAAAAAAAAGTATAACTCTACAAAAAATCAACCCATTTCAAATGCCTTTTGTTCAACTTTCCTTGACTATTCAAATATTGAAAAGATTGATGATCAGTAAATAAAACAAACTCTTTTGGAAAAAGATAATGTCTCCACTTCCTCAATGCTTGAACTATAGCATCGAACTCATGATCATAAACATAACATTTTCTCTTGGTATCATTCAACTACTCACTAAAATAAACAATGGGTTTACCTTCTTGACTCAAAACTGCTCCAATGGCATTACCACTAGCATCATAGTCTACTTGAAATGCCTTGTTAAAATTTGGAAGTGCTAAAAGAGGTTGCTCTGCAACTTTTCTTTTCAACAATTCAAAACTCTTATCTATGCCTATAGTCCACTTAAACTCTTTCCTATCCCCTCTCATTGTTTCAGTCAAGGGTCTGCAGATACAACTAAAACCTTGAATAACCTTTATCTAAAGCTAGACAAACCATGAAAATATCTTACCTCAGTAGCACTTCTTAGGGTAGGTTATTCAAGGATAGTCTACACCTTCTTTGGGTCCATTTTTAGACCTTCTACTGAGACTACAAATCCTAGATACACTAACTCCTTCACAAAACTGCACTTCTTCAGATTAATTAGCAACTTCTCTTCCCTTAACCTCTCAAAAACCTTACAAATATCCATCATATGTTCTTCTAATTTCTTACTTAAAATCAAAATATCATCTAGGTAAACAATAACAAACTTACCCAAAAATTCTTTCAGTACTTAATTCATGAGCCGCATGAATGTGCTTGGTGCATTGGTTAGTGCAAAAGACATGACTGAGAACTCATACAATCCCTCCTTTTTCTTGAATGTTGTCTTCCATTCATCTCCTTCTCTGATCCTAATTTGGTGATATCTAATCTTTAGATCTATCTTTGATAAATACTCAGCTCCACTCAAATGATCCATGATATCATCCATTCTTGGCAAGGGAAATGTCTACTTGATAGTGATGTTATTGATAGCTCAAGAATCTATACACATCCTCCATTCTCCATTTTTCTTTGGTGCTAATACCACTAGTACAACACATGGACTCAATCTCTCTCGGATCAATGCCTTCTGCAACAACTCATACACTTGTCTGTTCAATTATTTACTCTCCATTAGAGTCATCCTATGGGCTCCCTTATTTGGAAAACTAGCCCTTGGGATCAAGTCCATCTAATGACTAATATTCCTCACTGATGGTAATCCATCAGGTACATTATCAGAAATAATATCTTGAAACTCCTCCAACAAGTCTACAACTTTTGTAGGTACATCTTCTACTTCTTCTTTACCCACTTTTGGAATTAGGGAAAAACATATATGCTCATGTCTCATACCTTCTAAGAATTTTTTTCCATCAACTAAACATCTTCTGGCATTACTACATAACTTTTCTCTTGTTTCCTTCAATGGATTCAGCTTGTGTCAAACTCCATCCTTTGTCAAAGAATAAGTATTAGCATGACCATCATGTATGGAATGCCTGTCGAACTGCCAAGGCCTTCCCAGCAAAAAATGGCATGCATCGATGGGCATGATATCACAAAGTACCTCATCTTGGTAACTTCCAATATTGAACTTTACTAAGCACTGCTCATTGACCAGGACCTTATGGTCATCCTGCACCTAGGAAATTATGTATGGAGGTGGGTGCTTTTCCCTTTTTAGCTTCAACTTTGTGACGATTTCTTCAAATAACAGGTTATGAATGCTTCCACCATCAATAATCACATCACAAAACTTATCCTTACACTTGCATCTAGTGCAAAATAGGCTCTTCCTCTGATCTGAGATCTTCTCTTCATTTATCAAGATCCTCCTAACAACTAGGTTTTCTCCTCTCTCTACATCATCTGAGTGTTCTAACTAAGATTTTTCATTTGCATATGCAACTTGTCCATGGCCTTCGTTCCTCTTATCTGTCCTTCCTTGATTGTAATTATTTCCCCTCAGATTCTAATTGCTACTTGACTCATTATTATTTTTCTTATCTTCATTTCAACCTCCATAAGACCATCTTCTACCACGACCTCTTCTAGCTTTCTTTCTCTCAATATTCTTATTTAGCTTCTCTTCCACCCCTAGGGAAAACTGGTATGCCTCTTCAATACTACACATTCTAACTAGAATCAAATCATCCTAAATACTTGGTTGCAATCCATAAAGATAATAGGCAACCTTTTCCTTCTCAGGTTCTGTATGACCTATTCTAATGAGGACTCGGTAAAACTCTTTAGTATACTCCTGCACATATTTTCCCGTTGAATCTCCTGCCACCTAATCTTTGCATGGCCCTTCAGTTTGGCCTTTGCAAATTTTACCCGATCTAGATCTTCAACATCTTCATACTCAAAATATTCTTCTAGATCATTGATCAAGTTGATCATCTCCTCTAGGTTAAGATTTCCCAAAAATGTGGGAGCTTCAATCTTCGGTCTCTTTCCAATCTTGAAAATGGCCCTCAAAATCCTATCCTCTTCATGATTTCTAGGCACTTCTGGTGCTTCCTGGTCACCTTGTCCTTCTTCTTTGGATTCCTCTTCACTTTCATCTCTAACCTGAATATTCATTCCTCTATGTAGCTCCTCTTGCATGTCTTGCACTTGTCACTGGAGGAATCTAAACCCCTCTTCTATCATAACTGCAACTCTCCTACCTTGGTTTCTTCGTGGAGTCATTTTGGCTCTTATCACTCAAACCCACAACCATAGTCCTGGTGCAAACTACCTCAAAGTTGGAAATCTATCTAAACACTCAAGAAAACTTTTCTCTAATACCACTTGATGAAGGGTGCTCCCCTTATTATAACAAACACACAACAAAATTGAGAATAACCAAATTTGCAAAGATAGGAATGAGATTTCTATTATCTACCATGAAATAAAATTACAATATTTTGAAATATAACATGCACCTTTAGAAATGCAACATGCATAGCCACATGGGAATTTTATTACAATAATCTACAAGCCAGAGCCACCAGCTGGATAACCCAGAACTTCCCTAGACAACCCTACGGGCCTTCAATATATAGCCAAATTTAACCACCGAAGAAGACTCTAAAAATATAACCCTAAATTTTGAGGCCAACCAACGCTAAGATATCATTATTCATTTCTATTACATTAGAGTAGGCCCAAACAACTTTGAAACCTAAAAATAATTTTTTAAGAAACTTTAACATTTTCAAGTTCAGGTAGCACAACTTTCAGAGACCATAACTCATCAATCGTTGACCCGGTGGGCCACAGTAACCCCATTTTTAAAATGAAACCAAGTGATCTACAATGCTTGACTTGGGCTCACCCAGTCAGCCAAGGTTTTGACCCCATTCGGAGCTTCTAAAGCCTCCAAAACTGAGTTCAAAGTTTTTGTACCCTGCTACCAATACAAAAAATATCCAATATCTACAAAACTAGATTTGATCTGGCAATGAAACTTTACTGGTAGGCTAATACAAAAAAAGTGAACCGCCAGGGAAGAAAATAGAACATTCTAAGCTCAAATAGAAAACTTACTAAAAATAGTAACTTTCTCGAAATAGTAACTCTGCATAAAATATCCCTTATTGAAAAGAAACCAAAAAATATTTTTGGGTGATGTAAGATGCTCCTGCATCAGACACCCAAGGTAATTTGAGAAGTGACACTATCACATCTCAAGTGGGAAAAGGAAAACCAAGATGGTTAACCTCCTCCATTTATAGCCATGATGAATCTTCTATATGTCATAGTTTCCATTTGACAAAATATTCTTCATATGTCTTGTTCCTTGTGCTTCTCCCAACACGACTGTCCAAAATGTCTTCAATCTCCTCTGTATTTGTTGGAATATTCCACTGTGCTTCTATAATCTGATCCTCAAGACCTCCCTCATGATATTCAGTCAAATCTAAAATGTTAAATACTGGTGAAATATTGAGTTTACTAGGCAACTCTACTTCCTAAGCATTTCCTAAATCATGCTTCTTCAATATTTTTCATGGTCCAAACTTCTTCATCTTCAACTTATTATATGTTCCTGCTGGAAGTCTCTCCTTTCACAAATGAACCATGACTTCATCTCCCACCTAAAATTTCTTATGTCTTCTTTTCTTGTTTGTCTTAGCCTTGTACTGTGTATTCATTTTATTAATATGCTTCTGCACCTCCTCATGCAAATTCTTTAAGTCTTATGCAAATTCTTCAACTTTGGCACTACTTGTCTCTCCTTTGTCCAACTTTCTTAATTCTGATGCATTTTTGGGACTACTTCCATACACTATTTGGAATGGTGATTTACCAGTGCTCCTATTGATAGAATTATTATATGAAAATTCTACCTAGGGTAAAACTAAATCCCATCCCTATGGTTTATCTCCAACCAAGCATCTCAACAAGTTTCCCAAACTCCTATTCACAACTTCTACTTTTCCATCAGTCTATGGATGGTGCGCTGAACTAAACTTCAAATCTGTCTACAACATTTTCTAGAAATAACCAACAAAATTGGTGTCTCAATCTGAAACTATGCTCTTTGATAAGCCATGTAGTCTTACCACCTTCCTAAAAAACAATTCTTCTACATGAACATCATCATTAGTCTTCTTGCAAGGAATGAAATGTGCCATTTTTGAAAACCTATCCACCACTACAAAGATGGAATCATTCCCTCTCTAAGTTCTCGGTAGGCCAGGAACAAAGTCCATACTAACATCCTCTCATGTCTTCTCTGGTACAAGTAATGGTTGATATAACCCTGTATTCTACTTCACTCTTTTTTCCATCTGACATAGTCTGTAACCTTGAACAAATTTCTTAACATCTTGCTACAACTATGGCCAATAATAATTCTCACTAACTAGAGAAATGGTTTTATCTTACCCAAAATGTCCAGCCAATCCTCCACTATTCTTTTATTTGATTAAATTCTCCCTCATGGAGCTCTTTGGAATGCACAACTGACTACCTCTAAACAACATATCATCCTGGATTATGAAATCCAAGCATTTGGTTCTATCCAAAGTAACAGGCTCTCTACAATATTTTGAAGATTTTCCAAAATTTGGATCTTCAGGATACAAACTCTTTAGTTCCTTGAACCCAACAACCTTAATATTCATCTCTATCAGAAAAATTAGTCTTCTGCTAAAGGCATTTGCAACCCTATTAGACTACCCACCCCTATGCTTCAAAACTAAAGTATAACTCTGCAAAAACTCAACCCATTTCAAATGCCTTTGATCCAACTTTCCTTGACTATTCAAATATTGCAAAGCTTGATGATTAGTAAATAAAACAAAATCTTTTGGAAAAAGATAATGTCTCCACTTCCTCAATGCCTGAACTATACCATAAAACTCTTGATCATAAACAAAATATTTTCTCTTGGCATCATTCAACTTCTTACTAAAATAAGTAATGGGTTTACCTTCTTGACTCAAAACTACTCCAATGACATTACCACTAGCATCACAGTCTACCTTAAACACCTTGTTAAAATATGGAAGTGCTAAAATAGGTTATTCTGTAACTTTTCTTTTCAAAAATTCAAAATTCTTATCTACGCCTAGAGTCCACTTAAACTCTTTCCTATCCCCTCTCATAGTTTTAGTGAAGGATACATAGCTACTACTGAAACCTCGAATAAAATTTCTATAAAAGCTATCCAAACCATGAAAATATCTTACCTCAGTAGCACTCCTTGGGGTAGACCATTCAAGGATAGTCTGCACCTTCTCTAGGTCCACTTTTAGACCTTCTACTGAGACTACAAATCTAAAATACACTAACTCCTTCACAAAACTGCACTTCTTCAGATTAATCAACAACTTCTCTTCCCTTAACATCTTAAACACCTTACTAATATGCATCATATGTTCTTCCAATGCCTTACTGAAAATCAAAATATCATACAAGTAAACAATAACAAACTTACCTATAAAATTTTTTAGTACTTCATTCATGAGCCGCATGAATGTGATCGGTGCATTGGTTAGCCCAAAAGGAATGACTAACCACTCATACAAGCCCTCCTTTTTCTTGAAGGCTTTCTTTCATTCATCTCCTTCTCTGATCCTGATTTGGGTATGTCCACTCTTTAGAGCTATCTTTGAGAAATACTCAGCTCCTATCAAAAAATCTATGATATCATCCATTCTTGGCAAGGGAAATTTGTCCTTGATAGTTATCTTATTGATAGCTTGAGAATCTGTACACATCCTCCATTCTCCATTTTTCTTTGGTGCTAATATTGTTGGTATAGCACATGGACTCAAGCTCTCTTGGATCAATCCCTTCTGCAATAACTCATGCACTTGTCTATTCAATTCTTCACTCTCTGCTGAAGCCATCCTATAGGCTGCCTTGTTTGGAAAACTAACCCCTTAGATCAAGTCCATCTGATGACTGATATTCTTCACTGGTGGTAATCCATCTGGTACATTATGAAAAATAATATCCTGAAACTCATCCAACAAGTCTGCAACTTCTGTAGGTACATCTTTTACTTCTTCTTTACCCACTCTTGGAATTAGGGAAAAACACATATGCTCATGTCCTATACCTTCTAAGAATTTTCTTCCATCAACTAAACATATTTTAGAATTTTACATACCTTTTCTCCTATTTCCTTCAGCGGCTTCAGCTTGTGTTGAGCTCCATCATTTGTCAAACAATAAGTATTAGCATGACCATCATGTATGGAATGCATGTCCAAATGCCAATGCCTTCCCAACTACAAATGACATGCATCCATGGGGATGATATCGCAAATTACCTCATCTCAGTAACTTCCAATCTTAAACTTTACTAAGCACTACTTGTTGACTAGGACCTTGTGGTCATCCCGCACCTAGGAAATTTTGTATGGATGTGGGTGCTTTTCCCTTTTGAGCTTCAACTTTGTGACCATTTCTCCTGATACTAGGTTATTAGTGCTTCCACCATCAATAATCACATCACAACACTTATCCTTGAACTTGCATCTAGTGCAAAATAGGTTCTTCCTCTGATCTGAGCTCTTCTCTTCATTTATCAGGATCCTTGTAACAACTAGGGTTTCTCCTCTCTTAGCATCATCTGAGTTTTCTGACTAAGCTTCTTCATTTTCATGCACAACTATTGTATGCCCTTCATTCCTCCTATCTGTCCTTCCTTGACACTGTGGGCATTCATAGGCTCAGTGTCCTTCTTCTCCAGAATGAAAACATGTCCCATGAAAACCTCCTCTTCCTATTCATTTCCCTCTTCTTCTTCTTCTCTGATCCCAATTATTTTTATCATGGGAATGATTGTAATTATTTCCCCTTAGATTCTAACTTCTACTTGACTCTCATTCTTTTTCTGATCTTCATTTTGGCCTCCATAAGACAGTTCACCGGATCTTCCACCACGGCCTCTTCCTTCTTGCTTTCTCTCAAATTTATAATCTAGCTTCTCTTCCACCCATAGATAAAACTAGTATACCTCTGAAATACCGGTCATTCTAACCAGACTCAACTCATCCCGAATACTTGGCTACAATCCATAAATATAATGGGTAACCTTTTCCTTCTTAAGTTCTATATGACCTATTCTAATGAGGACTCGGTAGAACTCTTCAGTATAATCCTACACAAATTTTCTCACTTGTTTCAACCCTTACATTTCCCTCAATAGAACAAGCTCATAATCAACAGAAATGAACTGTCTCTTCAACTTCTCCACCATTTGGTCCCATCTTGTCATTTTCTCCTTTCCTCTTCTATTCCTCTCCAACTGAATCTCCTGCCACCAAATTTTTTCATGGCCTTTCAATTTGGCCTTCACAAATTTGACTTGATCTAGATATTCAACATCTTCATACTCAAAATATTCTTCTAGATCGTTGATCCAGTCGATCAGCTCCTCTAGGTTAAGATTTCTTGAAAATGTGGGAACTTCAATCTTGGGTCTCTTTTCAATCTTAGAAATGGCCCTCAAAACCCTATCCTCTTTAGTATTTCTAGGTGCTTTTGGTGCTTCCTAGTCACCTTGTCCTTCTTCTTCAGATTCCTCTTCACTTTCATCTGTAACTACAATATTTATTCCTCTATGCAAATCCTCTTTCAAGGCTTGCGCTTGTCTCTAGAGGACTCTAAAATCCTCTTCTATCACACCTGCAACACTTTCACCATGGTTTCTTCATGGAGGCATTTTGTCTCTTATCACTCAAACCCACAACCATAGTCTTGGTGCAAACTACCTCACATTTGGCAATCTATCTACATACTCAGGAAAACCTCGCTCTGATGCCACTTGATGAAGATTGCTACCCTTATTAACACAAACACACAACAAAATTGAGAATAACAATATTTGTAAAGACAAGAATAAGATTTTTGTTATCCACCATGAAATGAAATTAAAATATTCTGAAATATAACATACACCTTTAGAAATGCAACATGCATAGCCACATGGGCATTTTACTACAATAATCTGCAAGCTAGAGCCACCAGCTACATATGTTAGTAATAACTGAGAGGGGGGTGAATCAATAGCCTCAAAAATTATTCCTTAAATCAACCCTTTAAGCCTTATTACCACTTTTGAGCCTCTATTTATATTCAGTCCTACAAGATGAATGCCTTAAAATACTTATAATAAAGTTCTACTTGTCAGAATACTCTGTAAAACCTTCTTCTGTATGTTTACTGATAACCTGTCTTTCTATTTACCGAAACACATTAAATAACTAGTGTATACTGATCAATCCAGAATATCTTATGTGAAATGTAAAATAGTAAAGTAATAAAACATAAACACATAACACCTAGATTTTTAACGTGGAAACCTTGTTAAGGGAAAAAAGCACTGGGACCGCTACCCCAAATTTTCACTCTTCTAAAGTGAGCTCGGTTAAGAGCCGACCTTGTTAAAGGTTACAAATACACTGTTAGGTGTGACCTTGTTAGAGGATTTAAAAGATAGTTTGTCACTTAGTATTTGGCATCTAATGCTACCATCCTTGATCAAACACTCACTTGGCCTGTCAATAGGTATCGGGCATATCCAATACTACTTTCTATGATCAAAATTTTTGATACTCCTTGGAATGTATCTCAATTACAAAAGACTTTTAAGTCCTACATGGTTAAGAGACTTGATGCTTCAATTGTTAAATTGAAACAATAAAGTGATTTGTTCACACATACAACTTGAATTGCAGATTTTTAGATCTATTGTAAGTACATTACCTCTCTGATCAATATAATCAATTCAATACATTTTCTCTACACTATTCTACTTTGTGATGTTTTTTCCTTGTTCATTAGTGTCTACAAAATCTAGCTCTTTCCTCATCTTGTTGATCATGTCTGAATGAAGACTTTCTTCTCCTTCAGAATCTCTTTAGCGTCTATTCTCTTTTCACTTCTCTTCACCCCACCATTCGTAATGAATTGGTTTATCTCTTTATAGACATGATTTCACCATTTCCTTGCTTTCTTGATCTTGGCATGATCCACAATTCTTTCCAAATAGATTCAAGCAAACTCCAGTTTTATCTCATAGAGATCTTCTTGCCAACTAGACAAAGCAGCTTTATATCCATTACTTATCTCTGGCTTTATCTTGTTGATTAAAACAATGATAAGTATTAGTTAAGTCTATTTATAGCTCTTGATAACTAAGCATTTTTTCATTTCTAAACTCTATATTTTTTCAGTCAATACTTCAGTTAGTCATCGGTGATAACTGACTGTTCTATCGGTGTGACTTTAGTTGTCTTCAAGATCTCTATCCGTCGAGCAACACTGTAATTTTGTCTGTCGGGTTACTCTATGTTTTTCTTGTCAGGAAAAACTTGTGACTTTTCTCGTCGGTGATGTTGTGCATTAGCTCATCAGGTAACATTGTGACTTTGCTCTTTTTCTTTGTTTGTTGGTGTGCACTCTGTTGGTGTATACAATCACTTTGTGAATGCTTGACTTATATGCATTACTGAAAGCATAGCCTTTGATTCATCGATTCTTTGAAGTCTTTGGTAGTATGTCCATGACCATACAAATTATATCAATTTGACATCAATGACAATATAATACATTAACTGATTTAATTCCTTCCATGATCATCAACTTAATATCTTCAAACATTCAATCAGTTATAGTTCATCAATCTCTCCCTTTGGCATTGATGGCAGCACACTACATTATCACACTACAATATGAAATATAATAGTTGAAGTTTATGAAACTGCCAATCTTATGTACTATAACCGATACAAATATCTGGTCCTCAGTAAGTTCATATAACTTAGATTTGATTATTGCATCTTTATTTTTGTCTTCAATCCCTTTACTGGATAGATGTAAAATATTTCTTTCTCTGATGTGATGTGTTCTCCTTCTATGTCAAAATCTCTCCCTTTCAGTATTCTCTTTTCTTTTGATGTCTCTTGTCAGTAATTCTTTCCCTTTGTATGTAATCTCCCTTTCTTGTTACATCTCTCCCTTTGGATAAATGTGATGGATATAATCTCTCCCTGATGTATAATCTTTCCCATGGATATAATCTCTCCTTTAAGTGATAAGAAGTGATAATGGATATAATCTCTCCCTTTGACAGCAATGGAAAACAAATATTTTTTACAGTAATGCCAAATAAATCCTTTCTATCCATAATATACTCCTTGAATTTCCCAATCCATCAGAAATACAATAACTCTGGTGCTCGGAGTAGATAAATACCTTGCTGGGTATAGATTTATCCTTGAAGTCCATTTTTCTGATTGCATCAACATGAATGATATTCTTATAATATGTAGGCTGATGCAGCCTTCTAGTCATTTTACTAATCATTAGACAAGGGTCTGACCCCTAGTCTCTTTCACAAGTACTCAAATGCATCCTTGGGCAGTGGCTTGGTGAATATATCGGCTAATTGTTCCTTTGATTGCACATACTCAAGTATCACCTCCTTTTCTTGAACTTGTTCTCTCAAATAATGATACTTGATGGAAATATGCTTTGTTTTAGCATGCATGATTGGATTCTTGGAAATGTTTATTGCAATGGTATTATCACAATAGATAATTACTGGTTCAAGAATTTTCATATGCATACCTTCCAATAACTATTTGATCCATGCAATATTTGAGTAGTTTGTAGCAGCAACAACATACTCTGCTTCTGCAATAGACTGAGAGATGCATCATTTCTTCTTGCTGATCCATGTGACAAGTTTGTCACCCATAAAGAATGCTCCTCCAATTGTGCTCTTCTGGTCATCAATATTTTAGCCCAATATGTGATTCCGTGGGATTAGTAGAAAATCTTGCAACTATTCCTACTGCATGTGCAATATCTAGTCTAGTATGTACAACATACATGAGTTTTCCAATCATTGATCTATACAAAGTCTGATTTACCTCTGATGACTTGTCCTCCTTTATCTTCTTGCATCTAGTTTCCATCGGTGTTCCAACTAGTTTGGAATCTTCCATCTTGAATATTTGTAGTACTTTATTGATGTATTTGGATTGTGTAATAAAAATACCTTCAGCTTGTTGCATGATCTATAGGCCAAGAAATAACTTGATCTCTCCAAACATAGACATCTCAAAATCTTTGCTCATTTCATTTGCGAATGATTTGCATAGCATATCATTGCCTCCAAATATGATGTCATCAAAAAATATCTTAGCAATCAAAATGTTAGCATCAGTATCTTCCTTCAAGTAAAGATTACTATTTTCACTAGTCCTTACAAATCCAATACTTATAAGATAGGAATGAAGTCTTTCATACCAGGCTTGGGGTGCTTGTTTCAATCCATATAAGGCTTTGTGTAGTCTACATACCATTTCCCTCTTGTCTAGATCAAAAAACCCTTCTGGTTGTTCAATGTATACCTCTTCTTCAAGTATTCCATTTAGGAATGTATACTTGACATCCATTTGGTATACCTTGAATCCTTTACATGCATCATAAGAAAGTAGTAATCTCACTCCTTCTAGCCTAGCAACAGAAACGGGTGCAAAGGTCTCTCCATATTCAATCCCTTCTTCTTGTGCATACCCCTTGCATACTAGTCTTGCTTTATTTCTGGTGACTTCTCCATTCTCATTCAGTTTATTCCTGAATATGCATTTTGTATCAATGACATTCTTGTCATTTGGTCTCGGTACAAGTGTCCATGTCTTGTTTTTCTCAATCTGCTCAATCTCCTCATTCATAGGACTAATCCATTCATTATTATCAAGTGCAACATTGACAAATTTTGGCTAAAAATCACAAATAAGACATCTTGTTTTTAGAGACTTACTTTTGGTTCTCATACCAACTTTCTTGTTTCCAATTATCTGGTTCTGTGGACGGTTCCTTCTGACATATCTAGAAAGTACAGGTTCTGATCTTTGTCTATCATCTTGATCACCATTTTTTCCTTCATTCTATTCTCCATCACTTGGTACATCATCCTGAGCATTATCCTGAGTGTCAGTATTTGCAGCCTGATGCTCAGGTGTAGTGATCTATTGCTCGGGAGCTCTACATTGTTGGTCAGGTAGAGTGTCAGGTTCTTCATTGTAAACAAACCTATTGTAGTCATCTGGTTCTTTTGTGCTTTCCTTTTCATTCTTCTCTACAAATTCATCTATCTTTATATTTGCACTTTCAACAATTTTGTTAGAGGCTTTATTGAGACATTTATAAGCCTTACTCTTGGTGGAATACCCTAGAAAGATTCCTTCACTCTTGAAGTCAAGTTTTCCATTTCTATCATCTTTTAAGATATAACATTGACTACCAAAAATTTTGAAGTAACTTACATTGGGTGTGTATCCATACCATAGATAATAAGGTGTCTTCTTGGTGTCTTTCTTCAATTATACTCTGTTCAAAGTGCAAACAACAGTAATGATAGCTTCCCTCCAAAAGATTTGGGTGATGTCTTTCTCTATCATCAGTGTCCTTGCACAATCAACAATGGATTTGTTCCTTCTTTCTGCAATTCCATTTTTCTATGGTGTCCTCGGTGCAGAGACCTATCTTTTGATTCCATGCTCATTACAAAAGTTAGTGAATTCATCTGAAATAAATTCCCCTCCTCTATCTAATCTTAAGCATTTCAATTCTTTACCACTTTTTTTCTCAACCATTGCTTTGTACCATTTAAACATCTTGAATGCTTCAGATTTATCTTTTAGAAACATTACTGTCATCATTCTAGAGTAATTATCAACAAAGAGAATAAAATATCTATCTCCATATAACTCTTTGTCCTCATGGGTCCACATAGATCAGTATGGACTAATTCTAGAATGGCATCAAATGTATGGGTTTTTCTTTTGAAACTAGACTTTATCGTCTTACATTTTTGACAATTTTTGCACATGATATTGTCGGGCTTGGTCATCGTTGGTAAGCTCTTACATTTATTTTTCTTCTTATCTTTATCATGTTGTCAAAGTTCACATGACACAGTATTTTGTGCCACAACCATCTATCTTCATTTCTAGCCATTAAGCAAGTGGTGTCAGTATCATTCAAATAGAATAAGTTACATCTTATCTGCTCAATAGTGTCAATCAGATTTCCTGATTCATTGAAGATCTTTGCATTCTTATTTACAAATGCTACTCTGCGACCTAAATTATTCAACTAAGAAACACTCAATAGATTATAATTTAATCCTTTTACCCAATAAGCATTTTCACATTTTATCAGGTTATTCAAGATTATAGTTCATCTACCTTCAACTGGACAAGGTGTATCATTACCCATTCTTACTTATCCACCTTTATAGCATTCAAAAGTCTCAAACTTTTTCTTGTCACCAGTCATATGGTGAGTGCAGCCACTATCTATGATCTAGACATCATTTTTACTAACTTTAGATATGAGTGCATTTTCTACATACCTTTCTTCATCATCATCTGAATCATCTTTTACTGCCACAAATATCATCTCGATGTCTTCATCAGATTTGGTGTCAGTATCATCATCTTTGCATTTAGCTAGGTAATTGGCCTTCTTTCCTTTGTCCTTGTAGTCTCAGGTATCTCTTCTTTCTGATTGTCGGTTTCTTTTGTAATCACCTTTGTCATACTTCTTTTCAAATGACCTGTCATTACTTCTATCATCTTTTCTTCTATTAGGACATCTTGCAACAAAGTGTCTAATCTCTTGACAATTAAAACAAACAAGTGGTAATTTACCTTTGTATTTACCTATGCCTCTCTACATTCTTCTATCCATAAGTGCTTCAATTTCATCAAGATCTTCTTCTTCACTTTCACTATCACTATCTTTTCTCATAGTGTGTTAATGACTTGATTTACTTATTCTCAAAGAAGACTTGAAAGCAGAATCTATGTTTGGTAAGACACTATTATCAAATTTATTCATCTCAAATGAAATCAGTCTTCCAATCAAACTTTCTAGAGTAACATTGCTATTTGCTACTGCTCTCATTTTTTGTATGGAAGATACTCTAATAGCATAAGTAGGCAGTCTAGTTCTTAGAATTATACTTACCACTATATCTTCATCTAGTACACCTCCAACTCCTCAAATAGCATTGACTACCTCTTTGATTCTTGTGTTGTACTATGTGATGTTTTCACATTTTTTCATTCTGAGATCATCAAACTTTCCTCTAAAGCTTCTGCCTTTTCTATCAGAACATTTATATCACCACCATGTACAAGCTTCAATTTGTCCCACATATGCTTTGCATTTGTGCATGCTTTGACATCTTCAAATTTAGCATCGGTGAGTGAGGAAGAAAGCTCTATCATCATGCAGTTCTTCTCATGCTTCTCTCTCATTTTTTAAAGTATGGGTGCTCTTGAGGGAAACATATATTCAGTATCTAAGTATTGTGTAACATCATTACCAATACCTGATAAGTGGATTCTTATTGTGCTTTTCCATGAAGAAAAGTTGTCTTTGTTTAACTTGGGAACATCTCATCTTTTCATCTTGTGATCTTTAGCTTAGGTCTTGAAACCTCCCTTCTAAGCACACAAGCTCTAATACCAATTTTTAGTAATAACTGAGAGGGGGGGTGAATTAGTGGCCTCAAAAATTAATCCTTAAATCAACCCTTTAAAACTTATTACCACTTTTCAGCCTCTATTTATATTCAATCCTACAAGATGAATGCCTTGAAATACTTATAACAAATTTCTACTTGTTGAAATACTTTGTAAAACCTTCTTCTGTATGTTTACTGATAAGCAGTCTTCCTCTTTACCGAAACACAGTAAATAACTAGTGTATACCAATCAATCTAGAATATCTTATGTGAAATGTAAACTAGTAAAGTAATGAAACATAAACACATAACACATAAATTTTTAACATGGAAACCCTATTAAGGGAAAAACCACTAGGACCGGTACCCCAAATTTTCATTCTTCTGAAGTGAGCTTGGTTAAGAGCCAACCCTTTCAAAGGTTACAAACACACTGTTAGGTGTGACCTTGTTAGAGGATTTAAAAGATAGTTTGTCACTTAGTATCTAGTATCTAATGCTACCATCCTTGATCAAACACTCACTTGGCCTATCAATAGGTATCGGGCATATCCGATGCTACTTTCTATGATCAAACTTTTTGATACTCCTTGGGATGTATCTCAATTATAAAAGACTTTTAAGTCCTGCTCGATTAAGAGACTTGATGCTTCAACGGTTAATCTGAAACAATAAAGTGATTTTTTCACACATACAACTTGAATTGCAGATTTTCATATCTATTGTAAGTACATTACCTCTCTGATCAATATAATCAATTCAATACCTTTGCTCCACATTTTTCTGCTCTATGATGTTGTTTCACTGTTCGTCGGTGTCTACAGAATCTAGCTATTTCTTCAGCTTGTTGATCAAGTTTGAATGAAGACTTTCTTCTCCTTAAGAATTGCTTCAACATCTGTTCTCTTTTCACTTCTCTTCGCCCCACCATTAGTAATGAATTGGGTTGTCTCTTTATAAACATGATTTCACCATTTCTTAGTTTTCTTGATCTTGGCATAATCCACAATTCCCGCTAATTATATTTAAAGAAAACTCCAATTTTATCTCATAGAGATCTTCTTGCCAACTGGACAAAGTATCTTTAAATTCATTACTTATCTCCAGCTTTATCTTGTCAATTAAAACAATGATAAGTATCAGTTAAGTCTATTTATAGCTCTTGAAAACTAAGCATTTTTTTTGTTTCTGAACTCTTTGTTCTGTTGGTCAATACTTCAGTTAGGCATCGGTGATAACTGACTGGTCCATTGGTGTGACTTCAGTTGTCTTCGGGATCTCCATCCATTGGACAACATTGTAATTTTGTCTGTTGGGTTACTCTGTGTTTTTCTCATCAGGCAACACTTGTGACTATGCTCATCAGTAATGTTGTCCATTAGCTTGTTGGGTAACACTGTGACTTTTCTCTTTTTATTTTTCCATCAGTGTGCACTCCATCGATGTATATAGTCACTTTGTGAATACTTGGCATATATGCATTATTGAAAGCATAGCCTTTGATTCATTGGTTCTTTGAAGTCTTTGGCAGTATGTCCATGACCATATAGATTATATCAAGTTGACATCAATGACAATATAACACATTAACTAATTTAATGCCTTGCATTATCATCAACTTAACATCTTCAAACATTCAATTACATATAGTTCATCAGCATAACCCAAAACTGCCCTAGACAAACCTACGAGCCTTCAATATATAGCCAATTTTAACCACCCAAGAAAACTCTAGAAATCAAACCCTAAATTTTGAGGTTGACCAACCCTAAGATATCATTATTCATTTTTATTATATTAGAGTAGGCCCAAAAGACTTCGGAACCCAAAACAAAATTTTGAAGAAACTTTAACATTTTCAAGTTTAGGTAGCCCAACTTCCAGAGACCATAACTCATCAACCGTTGACCTGATGGGACGTTGTAACCCCATTTTAGAAATTCCACGAAGTGATATACAATGTCAAACTTGGTCTTTCCCAGTCAACCAAAGTTTCAACCTCATTTGGAGCCTCTAAAGCTTTCAAAATTGAGTTCAAAGATTTTGTACCCTGCTACCAATACCAAAAAAATCCAATATCTACAAAACTAGATTTGACTTGGCAATGAAACTTTACTGGCAGGCTGATACAATCAAAGTGAACCTCCAAGGAAGAAAATAGAACATTCTAAGCTCAAATGGAAAACTTACTAAAAATAGTAACTTTCCAGAAATAGTAACTCTGCACAAAATATCCCTTATTGATAAGAAACCAAAAAATATTTTTGGGTGATGCAAGATTGCTCTTACACCTAGGATGCTCCTGCATCAAACAGCCAGGGTAATTTGAGAAGTGATCCTATCATGTCTCAGGTGGGAAAAGGAAAATCAAGACGGTTAACCTCCTCCCTTGATAGCCATCATGAATCTTCTATAGGTCATCCTTTCCATTTGACCAAATATTCTTCATATGTCTTGTTCCTTGTGCTTCTCCCAACACAACTGTCCAAAATTTCTTCAATCTCCTTTGTAGCTGAAGTAGTTGTTGGAATATTCCACTGTGCTTTTGGGATTTGATCCGTAACACCTCCCTCATGATATTCTATCAAATCTAAAATGTTAAATACTGGTGAAATATTGAGTTCACTGGAAAACTCTACTTCACAAGCATTTCCTGAATCACGCTTCTTTAGTATTTTGCATGGTCCAAACTTCTTCATCTTCAACTTATTATATGTTCCTACTGGAAATCTCTCCTTTTGGAAATGAACCATGACTTCATCTCCCACCTGAAAATCCTTTTTTCTTATTTTCTTGTATTCCTTGGCCTTATACTGTGTATTCATTTTATTAATATTTTTCCACATCTCCTCATGCAAATTATTCAATTATTCTACAAAATATTTAACTTTAGCACTACTTGTCTCCCCTTTGTCCAACTTTCTTAATTCTAATGCATTTCTGGGACTACTTCCATACACTATCTAGAATGATGATTTAATAGTTCTCCTTTTGATAGAATTATTATATGCAAATGTTGCCTATGGTAAAACCAAATCCCATCCCTTTGGTTTATCTCCAACCAAGCATCTCAACAGGTCTCCCAAACTCCTATTGACAACTTATGTCTGTCCGTCAGTCTGGGATGGTGTGCTGAACTGAACTTCAAATTTGTCTTCAACTTTTTCCACAAGGTTCTCCAAAAGTAACCAACATCCCTGAAAAACAATTATGCTACATGAACAACATCATTAGTTTTCTTGCAATCAATAAAATGTGTCATTTTTGAAAACCTGTCCACCTCTACAAAGATGGAATCAAGCCCTCTCTGAGTTCTCGGTAGGCCAAGAACAAAGTCCATATTAATATCCTCCCATGGCTTCTCTATAATAGGTAATGGATAATATAACCTTGTATTCTTCTTCACTCCTTTTTCCATCTGACATACTTTGCAACCTTTTACAAATTTCTTAACATCTTACTACAACTGTGGCCAATAATAATTCTCGCTAACTAGAGAAATGGTTTTATCTCACCCAAAATGTCCAGCCAATCCTCCACGATGCTTTTCTTTGATTAAATTCTCCCTCATGGATCTCTTTGGAATGCACAACTGACTACCTCTGAACAACCCATTTCAAATGCCTTTGATTCAACTTTCCTTGCCTATTCAAATATTGCAAAGCTTGATGATCATTAAATAAAAGAAACTCTTTTGGAAAAAGATAATGTCTCCACTTCCTCAATGCCTGAACTATAGCATAGAACTCCTGATCATAAACATAATATTTTTTCTTGGCATCATTCAACTTCTCACTAAAATAAGCATAAATCTATATGCACTAAGTCACATCATCCTAGAAAAGTCATCAAAAAACAAAATAAAGTATCTTTCACCATAGTATGATCTTGTTTGAGTAGGACTGCATAAATCTATATGCACTAAGTCCAATTTGTTTTCAGCTAATGTCTACTTACTTTTGAAGGAACTTCTTACATGTTTACCCATGACACATTCCCTGCAAATTGTGTCAACTGGTCTTGTAATGCTTGGTAGGTCTCTAACTTCCTTGACATTACTGATCTTTACTATATTGTCAAAATTGATATGACATAGTCTCTTGTGCCATAACCAACTGTCATCTACTTTTG
>MU224834.1:279895-304949 GCA_018584345.1 Thuja plicata | reverse complement strand
ATCAAACTTAGGACTCTCTTTTCTGAAGTATGCCATCTGATCTACCTTAAGCTATTAGGCTTTCTCTCCAAGGCACTTGGCTCTGATACCAATTGTTAGAATACTTCAGGGATAACTGAGAGGGGGGTGAATCAGTTATCAGCAACTTTACCATTTCTTATACTTATTAATCCAGATTGATACAAAGTAAATGCACATTCAGATAACAAATTACACAACACACAATTTGATTATGGGGAAACCAAATGGTAAAAACGCCAGTGAGAATTAGCACCCACAAAGAACTATACTAGTTTATAGTAATCCCTGTTAAAAGATCATTCAACCCTGTTAGGAGTTGTTCATTACAATGTAGTAGTATAGTGACCTGGTTAAGGTTCTGACCTTATTAGGAGTTTTTTACAATAACCCTGTTAGGGGTGGTGGACTCACTATCCAAGTGGTGAAGGCTACAACCTTCTGGTTATTTAGTACACGCTGTATCAACAAGGTGAACTATTGTTTGTGACACTGCTTGTCTGATTAGTTGCTTTTGTGCACCGATGTTTTAACTTCTTGTAAAGCACTACAAAAATCTTCTCTATGTTCTAAAAGCTTCTGCTTCAATATCTATATTATCAACATATGATAAATATAGCTCTGCATCTTTAACACTTTGCTCTTCTTTTCTTATCTCTATCTTCCACAACTCTTCTTATCACAAATGACCTTATATAAGTACATACTCCAAGTATGAGATCATGGGACTTGTTAGACAACTCTTCATAACATCCTTGTTAACTCTACTAAGTGTGCAAGCATAATTACAACCGCACAAGTATAAACTGAATAGATGCATCGCTTCACTAAGTCGGATTCACCAATTTAACCATAACTTTGCAATCTTCTTGAAACACATTTGGCACCTTTGGATTAATATCACAAACTCATAACTAATCATGAATATACACACGCATATCCTAAAGATAGGCACAACTCAAGAATATGTCACATATGTCGGCCTTAAACTGTTATACTCCCAGAACTATAACTGCCAAGAACAGAATTACATATCTTTATTGAAACCTCATATCTGGGTCTGCGTGTATGAACATAGCATAGTAAACATTTCAAAAACATGTATCTATCCATGCAAGTCTTCATGTCATCATATGGATAAGTACATACAGAAGTATTGTTGTGTATTATATGTTGTCATCAATGACAAACATACAATCAATCAACTGTTCAAAATCAAATCTCCAACATAAAAACTCATACAAGCCCTCCTTTGTCTTGAAGGCTATCTTCCATTCATCTCCTTCTTTGATCCTCATTTGGTGATATCCACTCTTTAGATCTATCTTGTTGAAATTCTCATCTCCACTCAAACAATCCATAATATCATCCATTCTTGGCAAGGAAAATTTGTACTTGATAGTGATCTTATTTATATCTCAAGAATCTGTACACATCCTCCATTGTCCATTTTTCTTTGGTGCTAATAGTGCTAGTATAACACATAGACTCAAGCTCTCTCAGATCAATCCCTTCTGCAATGACTCATGCACTTGTCTATTAAATTATTCACTCTTTGTTGGAGTCATCCTATGGGTTGCCTTGTTTGGAAAACTAGCCCTTGGGATCAAGTCCATCTGATGACTAATCTTCCTCATTGGTGGTAATCTGTTAGGTACATTATCAGAAAAAAATAAATCCTAAAACTCCTCCAACAAGTCTGCAACTTTTGTAGGTAGATCTTCTACTTCTTCTTTACCCACTTTTGGAATTAGGGAAAACACATATGCTCATGTCTCATACCTTCTAAGAATTTTCTTCCATCAACTAAAAATATTCGGGTATTACTACATACCTTTTCTCTTGTTTCCTTCAATGGATTTGGCTTGTGTCGAACTCCATCATTTATCAAAGAATAAGTATTAGCATGACCATCATTTATGGCACGCCTATCGAACTACCAAGGCCTTCCCAGCAACAAATGGCATGCATCCATGGGGATGATATCGCAAAGTACCTCATCTCAGTAACTTTCAATCTTGAACTTTACTAAGAACTTGTCATTGACCAGGACCTTGTGGTCATCCTGCACCCATGAAATTTTGTATGGACATGGGTGCTTTCCCCTTTTCAGCTTCAACTTTGTGACCATTTCTTCATATAACTATTAGAAACACTGAGAGGGGGGGTGAATCAATGTTTAGCTAATTATTCAAATTCAGCAACTTAAACATAAATGAAATATACATCCAGTGAAGCTTAACACAAGAACACATAACACTTGATATGATTATGGGGAAACCTTGATTAGAGGAAAACCCCGGTGGGAATTAGTACCCACAAATATTGTACTAGTATAATGAACCTGTTAAAGTTCATTTGCCCTGTTAGAAGCAGTCTTTACAATGTGAGTACAATGACCTGGTTAAGGGTCTGACCCTATTAGGAGTCTTTTACAAATAACCCTGTTAGGGGTGAGGACTCACTATCCAAGAGCTCATTGCTCAATGAGAAAGAAGGCTATAACCTCCTGAGAATAGATATACATTATTTCCAAAGATGAACTGCTGTATGTGACACAGATGTTCAATCAGTTCCAGTTATGCACTTATGCTCTTAACTTCTTTAAGGGCTCTATCTCATACTGATATCTTCATACTACTCTGCTATACATCTTCTCTGACTATTTCGACAACACTTCAAATGTATCTTTGCGTTACATATATATATATATATATATATATATATATATATCTTTATGCTTGAATAAACGCGACTATAAACAAGACCTTAGTCTGCTCAAAAACATAATACACAACACTTCCAAACAAATTGGATTAAGCATGTTTACAACAATGTTTAATACATGATTAAAAACTTATTACAATAGGCTCTTAGTATTTACATAACAAAAGATTACACACTAATCAAAACAATGAAGTCAACTTCATACTTTGTATTCTGGACTACTGGTGTACTTGTTCTTTCTATAACTTGTCTGTACTTCCATTCCATACCATGCATGTATAGAGTAAGCATAACAACATACCATAGAGCTTAAGTCTAAATGTGCATATCCTGATGTGGTCGTACACACGTGTGTTGATGCCCTAATCGACTGCAAGTCGTTGTTCTGTTCTGTCTTCTACACTTAGTCAATTTTCACTTCATAGTTTACTGTCAAAACTTCATATGACTTTGTTGCCATAATGAAAAAAAAAATAAGCCATATACTCCCTGGGAGTCAACTTTCCAACAATCTCCCCCTTTGTCATTAAAGGCAACAAAGGAATGTGGCCAAGTTACTCAAAATTGACTAACACAAAAAATGCATATCATTATACTTTATAATATATACTACTCCCATATATACACATATTCCTTGTATATTACTCCCCCTTTTGCATTAATGACAAAGGTGTCAAAATTGTAATTCTCTAGATACTTACTCCATATATACATCTAGATATACAACCTAAAGATTCTTTATCTCTTGCTGCCAGAATGCCTTCATTGCATCAATTGTTTGGAGATGGGCGCATAGAGCATAAGTGAGCTTCTCCATTTTTATCAAGTCCATGCAAGGACCTTGATCATATGTGACAATAGTAGCATTAATCTATTTGATGTTCTCATCCAGAACTGCTAAGGAGGGTGCAAGTGCATTTCTCAACTGAGTCTGTCGAGTCCTTATCTTATTGATCTCCATTTTAGCTTTTTCTATCTTGTCAAGCTAACCTTGATAGATAGTGTTTTAGATGTTCATGTCTTGCGTGGATGTCTCAACTGATTTCCTAACACTCTCAACCAAGATCTCTGCCTCCTCTATCTTCTTGATATGTTCAGAGGTGAATTTCACCCTCTCCATGTAGTTGGCTATTACATTTCTACCTTTAGTTGCCAACTCTTTCAACATAGACTGACCAATCTTCAATGATTTTAAATCTAAGGAAAAATTCTTTACTGGTTCATTCAACCTTTCCTTTTTGTACTCATCTTCTACAATTCTAGTAGCTGAGTCTACTAAACTTGTAAAATATGCTTTGAAGCTTGTTAGTATACTGTCTACATCATCAACTGACTAAATTTTTGCTACTTTATTGTCTGCAGGTACTAGGTCATTCAAAATGTTTACTGGTTCCAAGAAGAGAGGATTCCTCATAACCTATTTCTCTTTGGCATTTTCCATGGCTAGGATACTGATCTTGATCATGTATTCTTCTCCCCAAGCATCCAGACTAGCTGAGTTAGGAGTTAAACTTGACAACAATGAGGTAGATGGTTGAATGGATGGTGTGAATATGGTATTCTGAATAGTATCCATGCATTCACTTTTAATTGGGATCTCCATGACTAGTGTCTCATTGTTTTGATTATCTTCCTCTTTTTTCAAGTCTGTTGAATCTATAGAGGGAACTTTATCTTGTTGAAAAGATGTATCATCAGTGCATGCCTTCTCTGTCTCTTCCGAGTTTACAAATGTTTTTTCAACTTTATCCATATCATTATCAGAAGCGGTCATAGATATCTTGATATCATCAATCACTATAGTAGCCCCTAAATCCTTTTCTATATCAGAGGCTATTGATACTGAGGGTGCTAAAAATTGTGGACCTGTCTTAGGCGCATTCTAAATTACTGGTTTTACAACCTTTTTAGGAGGAACTAGAGTTGCCTTAGTTGTATGCGTCGTTGATGGATACATATGTCTATCCAAAAATACCCGCTCAAATGCTTTATGAGTCTCTTCACTGACCAGATCATACTCCTTAATTCATGATATGAAGAATTCTTGTTTTGGCTCTTAGGTGCGGCTTTACTAAATCCAATAAAATGACTTTCTCATCATGCGAGCACACTAGGAGAAGACAATCCAATGTTTCCTCTCTTATCCTCATATTCTCTTCAATTGCTTGCCTCTTTAACATATCAATTATGTTCCATACCTTGTCTGGTATGACATTCTTGAGTTCCAATACAGTCCTTTTGAACTTAATCATATAAGAGATGATCATACAATGAATCTCTGATTTGTCTATCTCTTGATATTTGTCATATACATTCTTGAGAGACTCTAGTCTTCCTTCATTGACAATTTTGTTCCTTAAGACATTAAGACTAGGTCTGAAACCCACCTCAGGAGGAACTTGTGTGTTCTTTACCTTACTCCTTGTAGTTCTTGAGGATGGATGACTAGTGGGTGCTTGCTTCCTTCCTCTAGACTTCTTGCTAAGTACTTATGGTGGAGATGCATCCAGATCAATGGTGGTTGATGGCACAAATGTATCTTCATTTGATTTCTTCTTCTTCTTCTAGGGAATATCATCAGTATTTTCTATTTTTTACTTTTGTGGGAGTCTTCTCAAGTTCTTTGGCTATCTTAGCTTCTCTAGCTCTATCAAGATCTTCTTGTGTAACACCATGAACTTTTAGGATATTTGAGGTAATCCTAGATGCCTTCCTTTTGTTCTCAGCACTGTATAAGAAAGAATCAAATTGATTTGTCTTTTCTCTGTAAGTGCCCCATCTAGGTTCATTGAGATCCTTGGGCGCAGATAAGATGACTTGTGCATAACTTTCCAAAGCATGTTCTTAAACTTCATAACCAAGAGGGTGAGTCCATTTTGTCCTAGGCTCAACTTCCTCCATGCAAGTACAGTCAGTCTCCACCATGAATCATATGGTGTCTTTGTACTACTTGACTATTTTCTCAGGTATCCTGAACCTCTTCTACATCTTGATCTTGAATGTATTGATGTCCATGTCCATAGAATCCTTCACACTACTCTCTGATGTGGCTTTTAGTGAAATCTGTGACATAGTGGGCTTGCTTTTGTCTAGGTAGAGATTTTCAACCTTTCCTACTATGTGGAAGTAGAGATATATGATCAGCAAACCAAACCTGAATATCTTGCTCTTGTCATGCTTAATAGCTTAGATGTTGTTAATCAATTGAGTGTGCAATATCTCACATAGGTTTTACTGAGTATTATCATTCACCATTTTTATTGTTGCTAAGACAGTGGCTGCAGATACACTATTTAGTCTGCTTGTGTGCTGAAATTTATAACCTAGTATCATGGTAACTAGATTTATGTCATCTTCCTTGATGGGATCAACTGTCATACCACACCTATCACTCCTAGATAAGCATGCTTGCTCAACTTGTTTCTTAACATCTTTACCAATTGGAAGAACTGGTCCAGTCTTGGGAAGTCCAGTCATCTCATGAATTAGATATGTAGTGATGTAGATAGGAACCTCGCCTATCCAGTATAGATCATCATGTATCCTGCTCAGTAATATCTTCACCCATTCTAGCTCATAGAATTCATGCACATTGGAATACTCAAAAATAGGGTTATCGGTGAGATGCACGTATTCATCCTTGAATGTATAATCTAGTTTCATCATAGTACCCATGAGAGATGCAATGCTTTTGTCTCCAACTATTTCCTTTTTGCAATAAACATATGCGCGGATGTCTTCTACATGTACGACTCCTAGCAGAGTCCTAGAGAATACTCCTTCAACATCATCCATTATGGACTTGAATGGATTCTTCTTAAAAACAAATCTCTTCCTCTTAGCAATGTCGAATACAATAGGGGTTGCCATACTTACTTGTAACTAGGTTAAGTAGGGTTTCATGATGATTCTGAAATGATGCGACTACTAGGGTTCTGTTCCAAATGTAATCTGTTCACAAACCAACTAATCCTTTAAGCTATAGTGCTTTGATGCTTAATGCCTATCTTCTTTCTGAATGCTTCAATCTCAAATGCAAAGTGAGGTTTTTAAGATCTTTTGCCAATTTATATAAAGATCAATTTCTTTTAACGCTCGTTTCCATAAAGCGGTTTACAAAGAGAATTTCAAACTTTGTTTTGAATGAAGTAATTGCAATGTGGGAATGCATACAACCTTAATTCATGATTACATGCATGAATTCATAGGGGAATACTCAGAGGTGAGTATACCAACCACACAGGGATTCAGAGCTAGAATAGCTCCCCCTAATACCATGAGGGTCAACAATTCAGAAGTAGAAGATGCGTCCACTGAGGATGCATCTGCTACCTTGTTCTCTTCATTATCCTTCTTTACTTCAACCCATATTTTATCTGAGTTAGCTTTGGCTTCTACAAACTTGAATTTTCCTGATTCTTCAAACAACGACTTCTTGGGATTCTCTTGTCCTTTTGTTCTTGATCTACAAAACCTTGAGATATGTCCAGCTTTTCCACATGAGTGACAAGTGATAGGAGGTCTGGTGTTGTTATTCATCATGATTCATTAATTTTTTGTGTGTCCATTGTAGTTACATATCTGATATGTAATTTTTTGCAAGTTTCTTTGAGGTTGGTTTCTCTGATTGAATTGAGTTTGATTTCTTTGGTTCAGTTGTGGTTGATTTCTTTGATTTGTTCTGCAATGAATAGCCCTATGATTAAACTTATTATAGGAGTAACAGTAACCATTAAAGGGTATTACATTCTTACAATCTCTTCCCAAGTGTCCATGCTTGTTACAAGCATAGAAAGTATAGTTGACTACCTTGTGCTTATCTTTTAGTGATTCTACTTTAGTCTCTTCATAATTTTCAATTTTTTTTTCTTCTTAAGATTCTGTTAGAGCTTTCTTTCTTTTTTGTAATGAGTTGATCTCAATTTGAGATAAATTTTATCCCATACCAGTGGTGTCACCTTTTAGATTTTGTGCATAGAGCTATGATTAAATCGTATCAGAGCTTCTATGTAGTTTATGAATCTTGTCTTTTGCTCCTGATAATTCAGATTCAATTTTGTTCTTGATATTTTCCAAATCCAAGATTTTCATATTGGCTTGCATGAGTTCTTCATCCAACTGTTTGTTTTCTTTGTTCTTCTCCTCAATAGTTGTTAAGCTATCAGTTAACTGATCATTCAATTCTTCTATCTTATCATTTAGAGACATGTTCTCTTCATTCAGTTTCAAATCATTGGTGGAGCAATCTTTCAGTTCTTTCCTTAGTTTCTTGATAAGCATTTGTGAGCCATCAAATTTTAGTTTAAGTTCTTCATTTTATTTCTCAAATCTATCTATATCTTCAAGGGATGCTTCAAGATTCTTTTTCAAATGTTTGACTTTTGCTGAATCCGTGATCTCCTCAAGTAGTTAAAATTTTCTCTCTGAGGACCAGTCTCTAATACCAATTTTTGGAAACACTAAGAGGGGGGTGAATCAGTGTTTAGATATTTATTCAAATTCAGAAACTTAAACATAAATCAAATATACATCCAATGAATCTTAACACAAGAACACATAACACTTGATATGATTACGGGGAAACCTTGATTAGAGGAAAACCCTAGTGGGAATTAGTACCCACAAATATTGTACTAGTATAATGAACCTGTTAAAGTTCCTCTTCCCTATTAGAATTAGTCTTTACAATGTGAGTATAATGACATGGTTAAGGGTCTGACCATGTTAGGATTCTTTTACAAATAACCCTGTTAGGGTTGAGGACTCACTGTCCAAGAGCTCACTACTCAATGAGAAAGAAGGCTACAACCTCCTAAGAATATATATACACTGTATCCAAAGATGAACTGTTGTATGTGACACAAATGTTTGATCAGTTCCAGTTATGCACTTATGCTCTTAGCTTCTTTAAGGGCTCTATCTCATACTAATATCTTCATACTACTCTGCTACACATCTTCTCTAACTATTTCAATCACACTTCAAATGTGTCTTTGCATTACATATATATCTTTATGCCTGAATAGACGTGACTATAAACAAGACCTTAGTCGGCCCAAAAACATAATACACAATGCTTCCAAAAAAATTAGCTTAGGCGTGTTTAAAAAAATGTTTAATACATGATTAAAAACTTACTATAATAGGTGCTTAGCCTTTACATAACAAAATATTACACACTAATCAAAATAATGAAGTCAGCTTCATACTCTATATTTTGGATTGCTGGTGCACTTGTTCTTTCTATAACTTGTTCGTACTTACATTCCATACCATGCATGTATAGGGTAAGCATAATAACATACCATAGAGCTTAATTCTAAATGTGTATATCTTGATGTGGTCGTACGCACATGTGTTGATGCCCTGATCGACTGCAAGTCACTATTCTGTTCTGTCTTCTACACTTAGTCAATTTTCACTTCATAGTTTACTTTCAAAACATCATATGAATTTGTTGCCATAATGACAACACAAAATAAGCCATATACTTCCTAGGAGTCAACTTGCCAATAATAACAGGTTATTAGTTCTTCCACCATCAATAATCACATCATAATACTTATCCTTGCACTTGCATCAAGTGTGAAATAAGATCTTCCTCTGATCTGAGCTCTTCTCTTCATTTATCAGAATCCTCCTGACAACTTAGGTTTCTGCTCTCTTAGCATCATCTGTGTGTTTTGACTGAGCTTCTTCATTTGCATGCACAACTCGTGCATGGCCTCCATTCCTCCTATTTGTCCTTCCTTGACATTTTGGGCATTCAAAGGCTCAGTGCCCTTCTTGTCTACAATGAAAACATGTCCCATGAAAACCTCCTCTTACTAGTCCTTTCCCTCTTCACCTTCCTATCTAATCTTCATTTTGGCCTCCATCATTCTTTTTAATGACTGATGACTGATCTTCCTCACTGGTGGTAATCTATCAGGTACATTATGAGAAACAATATCTTGAAACTCCTCCAAAAATTTTGCAAATTCTAAAGGTACATATTTTACTTCTTATTTACCAACTTTGGGAATTAAGGAAAAACACATATGCTCATGTCTCATACCTTCTAATAATTTTCTTCTATCAACTAAACATATTCTGGCATTACTTCATACCTTTTCTCTTGTTTCCTTCAATGGCTTCAGCTTGTGTCAAACTCCATCATTTGTCAAAGAATAAGTATTAGCATGACCATCATGTATGGCACGCCTATCGAAGTGATAGGGCCTTGCCAACAAAAAATGACATGCATCCATGGGGATGATATCACAAAGTACCTCATCTCGGTAACTTCCAATCTTGAAATTTATTAAGCACTTCTCATTGACCAGGACCTCAGGGTCATCCTACACCCAGGAAAGTATGTATGGATGTGGGTAATTTTCCCTTTTCAGCTTCAACTTTATGACCATTTCTTTTCATACCAGGTTATCTGTGCTCCCACCATGAATAATCACATCACAATACTTATCCTTGCACTTGCATCTAGTGCGTAATAGGATCTTCCTCTAACTTGAGCTCTTCTCTTCATTTGTTAGGATCCTCTTGACAACTAGGGTTTCTCCTCTCTCAACTTCATCTAAGTGTTTTGACTGAGCTTCTTCATTTTCATGTGCAACTCGTGCATGACCTTCATTCCTCCTATCCATCCTTCCTTGATGCTGTGAGCATTCATAGGCATGGTTTCCTTCTTCTCCAAAATGAAAAATTATCCCATGAAAACCTCCTCTTCCTGGTCCTTTCCCTCTTCATCTTCCTCTTTGATCTTCATTTTGGCCTTCATTATACTGCTACTTGGCTCATCATTATTTTTCTGATCTTCATTTTGGACTCCATAAGACCGTCCGCTGGATCTTCCACCATGACCTCTTCTAGCTTGCTTTCTCTCCAACTTCTTATTCAGCTTCTCTTCCACTTGTAGGGAAAATTGGTATGCCTCTTCAATACTGGTAATTATAACAAGACTAAACTCATCCTGAATACTTGGCCACAATCCATAAAGATAATGGGCAACCTTTTCCTTCTCAGGTTCTGCATGACCTGTTCTAACGAGGACTCAATAGAAATCTTTAGTATAAACCTGCACAGATTTTCCCGCTTGTTTCAACCTTCGCATTTTCCTCAACAAATCAAGCTCATAATAAATTGGAATGAACTGTCTCTTCAACTTCTCCACCATTCGGTCCCATCTTGTGATTTTCTCCTTCCATCTTCTATTCCTCTCTAACTAAATCTCCTGCCACCAATTTTTTGGATGGCCCTTCAGTTTGGCCTTCAAAAATTTCACCCGATCTGGATCTTCAACATCTTCATACTCAAAATTTTCTTCTAGATCATTGATCCAATCGATCAACTCCTCTGGGTTAATATTTCCCAAAAATATGGGAACTTCAATCTTGGGTCTCTTTCCAATCTTGGAAATGGCCCTCAAAAGCCTATCCTCTTTAGGATTTCTAGGTGCTTCTAGTGCTTCCTGGTCACCTTGTCCTTCTTCTTCAGATTCCTCTTCACTTTCATCTCTAACCAAAATATTCATTCCTCTATGAAGCTCCTCTTGCAAGGCTTTCACTTGTCTCTAGAGGACTCTAAAACCCTCTTTTGTCACACCTTACCCTCTCCCACCAAGGTTTCTTTGTGGAGGCATTTTGGCTATTATCAATCAAACCCACAACCATAGTCTTGGTGAAAACTACCTCAAAGGAGGTGATCTATCTACACACTCAGGAAAACCTATCTCTGATACCACTTGATGAAGGGTGCTCTCCTTATTAACACAAACACACAACATAATTAAGAATAACAAGATTTGCAAAGACAGGAATGAGCTTTCTATTATCCACCATGAAATGAAATTACAATATTCTAAAATGTAACATGCACCTTTAGAAATGCAACATGCATATCGACATGGGCATTTTATTACAATAATTTGCAAGCCAAAGCCACCAACTCCATAACCCAGAACTGCCCTAGACAACCCTAGAGGCCTTCGATATATAGCCAATTTTAACCACCCAGGAAGACTCTAGAAATCAAATCCTAAAGTTTGAGGCCAACCAACCCTAACATATCATTATTCATCTTTATTATAATAGAGTATGCCCAAACAACTTTAGAACTCAAAAATAAATTTGGAAGAAACTTTAACATTTTCAAGTGCAGGTAGCACAACTTTTGGAGACCATAACTCATCAATCGTTGACCCGTTGGGCCGTCGTAAACCCATTTTTTAAATTCTACAAAGTTCCCTACAATGCCTAACTTGGGCTTTCCCAGTTAGCCAAGGTTTCAACCCCATTTTGAGCCTTTGAGCCTCTAAAGCCTTCAAAACTGAGTTCAAAGTTTATTTTCCCTACTGCCAATACCAAAAATATCCAATATCTATAGAACTAGATTTTATCTGGCAATGAAACTTTCCTAGAAGGCTTATGAAATAAAATTAAACCTCCAAAGAAGAAAATAGAACGTTCTAAGCTCAAATGGAAAACTTACTAAAAATAGCAAATTTCCAAAAATAGTAACTCTGCACAAAATATCCCTTATTGAAAAGAAACCACAAAATATTTTTGGGTGATGCAAGATTGCTCTTACACCTAGGATGCTCCTGCATCAAACACATGGGGTAATTTGAGAAGTAACCCTATCATGTCTCAGGTGGGAAAATGAAAACCAAGACGATTAACCTCCTCCCTTGATAGCCTTGATGAATCTTCTATAGGTCATCCTTTCCATTTGACCAAATATTCTTCATATGTCTTGTTCTTTGTTCTTTTGCCAACATGACTATCTAAAATGTCTTCAATCTCCTATGTAGCTGAAGTAGTTGCTAGAATATTCCACTGTGCTTCTGTGATTTGATCATCAAAATCTCCCTCATGATATTCTATTAAATCTAAAAAGTTAAATGCTGGTGAAATATTGAGTTCACTGGGCAACTCTACTTCATAAGCATTTCCAGAATCATGCTTCTTCAATATTTTGCATGTTTCAAACTTTTTCATCTTCAACTTATTATATGTTCCTACTAGAAATCTCTCCATTCACAAATGAACCATGACTTCATCTCCCACCTGAAATTTATTATGTCTTATTTTCTTATCTTCCTTAGCCTTGTACGGTGTATTCATTTTTTTAATATGCTTCTGCACCTCCTCATGCATATTCTTCAAGTGTTTTGTAAAGTTTTCAACTTTAGCTCTACTTGTCTCTCCTTAGTCCAACTTTCTTAATTTTGATTTATTTCTGGGACTACTTCCATACACTATCTAGAATGGTGATTTACCATTGTTCCTATTGACAGAATTATTATATGCAAATTCTACCTTTGGTAAAACCAAATCCCATCCCTTTGGTTTATCTCCAACCAAGCATCTCAACAAGTTTCCCAAACTCCTATTCATAACTTATGTCTTTCCATCAGTCTGTGGATGGTGTGCTGAACTAAACTTCAAATTTGTCTTCAAATTTTTCCACCGGGTTCTCCAAAAGTAAAAAATAAACCTTGTGTCTTGATCTGAAACTATGCTCTTTCGTAAGCCATGTAGTCTTACCACCTCCCTAAAAAACAATTATGCTACATGAACAACATCATTAGTCTTCTTGCAAGGAATGAAATGTGCCATTTTTAAAAACCTATCCACCACTACAAAGATGGAATCATGCCCTCTCTTAGTTCTCGGTAGGCCAAGAACAAAGTCGCTACTAATATCCTCCCATGGCTTCTCTGGTATAGGTAATGGCTGATATAACCCTTTATTCTGATTCACTCCTTTTTCCATCTAACATACTATGTAACCTTGTACAAATTTATTAACATCTTGTTGCAACTATAGTCAATAGTAATTCTCACTAACTAGAGAAATAGTTTTATCTCGCCCAAAATGTCCAACCAATCCTCCACTATGATTTTCTTTGATTAAATTATCCCTCATGGAGATCTTTGGAATGCACAACTGACTACCTCTAAACAACATATCATCCTGGATTATGAAATCCAACCATTTGGTTCTATCAGGAGTAACAGGTTCTCTTCAAGATTTCCAAGATTCGCCAAAATCTGGATCTTTAGGATGCAAACTCTTGAGTTCATTGAACCCAACAACCTCAATCTGCATCTCTGTCAGCAAAATCAGTCTTCTACTAAGGGCATATACAACCCTATTAGACTTCCCACTCTTGTGCTTCAAAACAAAATTATATCTCTGCAAAAACTCAATGAATTTCAAATACCTTTGATTCCACTTTCCTTGACTATTCAAATATTGCAAAGCTTGATGATCAGTAAATAAAACAAACTCTTTTGGAAAAATATAATGTCTCCACTTCCTCAATGCTTGAACCATAGCATAGAACTCCTGATCATAAATATATTATTTTCTCTTGGCATCATTCAACTTCTCACTAAAATAAGCAATGGGTTTACCTTCTTGACTCAAGACTGCTCCAATGGCATTACCAATAGGATCATAGTCTACTTGAAACACCTTGTTAAAATCTAGAAGTGCTAAATAGGTTGATCTATAACTTTTCTTTTCAAAAATTCAAAACTCTTATCTGCCCCTATAGTCCACTTAAACTCTTTCCTATCCCCTCTCATTGTTTTAGTCAAGGGTCCACATATACTACTGAAACCTCAAATAAACTTTTTGTAAAAGATAGCCAAACCATGAAAAGATCTTACCTCAGTAGCATTCCTTGGGGTAGGCTATTCAAGGATATCCTGCACCTTATCTAGGTCCATTTTTAGACCTTCTGTTGAGACTACAAATCCCAAATATACTAAATCCTTCTTCAAAAAATTGCACTTCTTCAGATTAATCAGCAACTTCTCTTCCCTTAACCTCTCAAACACCTTATGAATATGCATCATATGTTCTTCCAATGTCTTACTAAAAATAAAAATATCATCCAAGTAAACAATAACAAACTTACCCAGAACTTCTTTTAGTACTTCATTCATGAGCCACATGAATGTGCTCGGTGCATTGATTCACCCAAAAGGCATGACTAACAAAACATACAAGCCCTCCTCTGTCTTGAAGGTTGTCTTCCATTCATCTCCTTCTCTGATCCTTATTTGGTGATACCCACTCTTTAGATCTATCTTTGTGAAATACTCAGTTGCACTCAAACAATCCATATGATCATCCATTCTTGGCAAGGGAAATTTGTATTTGATAGTAATCTTTTTGATAGCTTGATAATCTGTACACATCCTCCATTCTCTAGTTTTCTTTGGTGCTAATACCACTGGTACAACACATGGACTCAAGCTCTCTCAGATCAATCCCTTCAACAACAACTCATGCACTTGTCTGTTTAATTCTTCACTCTCTATTGGAGTCATCCTATGGGCTGCCTTGTTTTGAAAACTAGCCCCTGGAATCAAGTCCATCTGATGACGGATCTTCATCACTAGTATTAATCCTTCAGGTACATTATCAAAAACAATATCCTAAAACTCCAACAATTATCCAACTTCTGCAAGTACATCTTCTACTTCTTCTTTACCCACTTTTGGAATTATGGAAAAACACATATTCTCATGTCTCATACCTTCTAAGAATTTTCTTCCATCAACTAAACATATTCTGGCATTACTACATACATTTTCTCCTGTTTCCTTTAATGGCTTCAGCTTGTGTCAAACTCCATCCTTTCTCAAAGAACAAGTATTAGCGTGACCATCATGTATGGCACACCTTTTGAACTACCAAGGCCTTCCCAGCAATAAATGACATGCATCCATGGGGATGATATTGCAAAGTACCTCATCTCGGTAACTTCCAATCTTGAACTTTACTAAGAATTGCTCATTGACGAGGACCTTGTGCTCATCCTGCACCCATGAAATTTTGTATGGATGTGGGATCTTTTCCCTTTTTAGCTTCAATTTTGTGACCATTTCTTTTGATACTAGGTTATCAGTGCTTTCACCACCAATAATCACATCACAACACTTATCTTTGCACTTTCATCTAGTACAAAATAGGCTCTTCCTCTGATCTGAGATCTTCTCTTCATTTATCAGGACCTGACAACTAGGGTTTCTCCTCTCTCAGAATCATCTAAGAGTTCTGACTAAGCTTCTTCATTTGCATGCACAACTTGTACATGACCTTCATTCCTCCTATCCATCCTTCCTTGACGTTGTGGGCATTCATAGGCTCGGTGTCATTCTTCTCCACAATGAAAACATGTCCCATTAAAACCTCCTCTTCCTGGTCCTTTTCATCTTCCTCTTCCTCTCTGATCCCTATTATTTTGATCATGGGAATGATTGTAATTATTCCCCTCGAATTCTGACTTCTACTTGACTCATCATTCTTTTTTTGATCTTCAGTTGGCCTCCATAAGACTGTCCGCCAGATCTTCCACCATAGCCTCTTCCAACTTTCTTGCACTGAAACTTTTTATTGAGTTTCTCTTCCACCTAAAGGGAAAACTAGTATGACTCTTCAATATTGGTCATTCTAACCAGACTCAACTCATCCTAAATACTTGGCCGCAATCCATAAAGATAACGGGCAAACTTTTCCTTCTCAGGTTTTGCATTACTTGTTCTAATGAGGACTCGGTAGAACTCTTCAGTATACTCCTACATAGTTTTTCCCGCTTATTTCAACCCTTGCATTTTCCTCAACAAATCAAGCTCATAATCAATGGGAATTAACTATCTCTTCAAATTCTCCACCATTCAGTCCCATCTCATGATTTTCTCCTTTCCTCTTCTATTCCTCTCCAACTAAATCTCATGCCACCAAATTTTTGCATGGCTCTTCAGTTTGGCCTTCGCATATTTGACCCGATCCAGATCTTCAACATCTTCATACTCAAAATGTTCTTCTAGATCATTGATCCATTCGATCATCTCCTCTGGGTTAAGATTTCCCAAAAATGTGGGAACTTCAATCTTGGGTCTCTTTCCAATATTGGAAATGGCCCAAAAGCCTATCCTCTTCAAGATTTCTAGGCCCTTCTGGTGCTCCCTAGTCACCTTTTCCTTCTTCTTATGATTCCTCTTCACTTTCATCTCTAACCAAAATATTCATTCCTCTATGCAGCTCCTCTTGCAAGGCTTGCACTTGTATCTAGAGGACTCTAAAACCCTCTTCTATCACACCTGAAACTCTCCCACCACGGTTTCTTCGTGGAGGCATTTTGGCTCTTATCACTTGAACCCACAACCATAGTCCTAGTGCAAACTGCTTCACAGTCGATGATCTATCTACACACTCAATAGAAACTGGCTCTGATACCACTTGATGAAGGGTGCTCCTCTTATTAACATAAAAACACAACAAAATTGAGAATAACAAGACTTACAAAGACAAGAATGAGCTTTCTATTATCCACCATGAAATGAAATTACAATATTCTAAAATATAACATGCACCTTCAGAAATGCACCATGCATAGTGACATGGGAATTTTATTACAATAATTTGCAAGCTAGAGCCACCAGCTACATAACCCAGAACTTCCCTAGACAACCCTACGAGCCTTCAATATATAGCCAATTTTAACCGCTCAAGAAGACTCTAGAAATCAAACCCTAAATTTTAAGGCCGGCCAACCCTAAAATATCATTATTCATTTTTATTACATTAGATTAGGCCCCAACATCCAAGCTAATCTATATCTTGCAGCAAGTACATTCCATGCTCCTAAGATCAAAGACTCTAAGCTTTCATGTACTTCAAAGCCTATTTTGGATAATTCCCTAGCAATTCTGCAAGAATCCCTCATGAATATTAAAACTCCTATATTTTCCTTTGGACTAGAACCATGTCAAGAAGATAATACAAAGAACAAAGATACACGTCTTACTAATGATCAAGATCAAGACATTATCCTATCCCCTCCAAAATTTGATGAAGATCCCATATCCCAAAAATCTGAAGATGATCCCCTTGTATCTGTTCATTTCTTCCAAGAAGATATCCTTTCATCTCAAGAGCTACATAGCCCTCCATCTCCAAAGCAAGATCTAGATATTGAAAATCAAGAGAAAGGTACTCTTCCTACATTATACAAAGACCCTTCTTAAGATCAACATGTTCCATCATATCTTTCATATAAACCTCCATATCCACCTCAAGAAAGTAGTATTCCTCCAAATCCCTTACATGACAATAAGTTGCCTCAAAAATCAAGGGTTCCAGTTAAAATGGCTCCTATCAAAGTTTCACATAAGCCTATAGGTATGAAGATAAATTTGAAACAAAAGATCCTTGGCCGGGAAGCTCACTCTAAAGATATTCATACTCATTTCACACCTTATATTCATCCATTTGCATGCAAGAATCAGCCTTCTCCATCTTCCAAATCTATCCTTGGTCCATATATTCAAAAGCGAAAAGCTTCAAATCTTCCATCTATATTGGGTCCATATATCCCTCCATCCACTTACCCTTTCCCCTATCTCCTATCAATATCAATAGAAACATGCATTTTTTAAACCTCTATATCAACACATCCATATGAACCATCCATATCAGTTTTATTCATCCACACATCCCGAGTCTTTTGGAAGCAATTTGGATGCCAAAAAAAGAAATCAAAAATTCAAGAATCCACTTACATATGAAGATCACTATGTCAATCTAATCGGATCCATTATGGATTCTACAAGAACCTTGATGATTGAAAAGAATTTTTCTACCAAATATTGGAAGGAAGCCATCAACACTGCAATTCACACCTTGAACCAAGTTCAACTAAAGAAAGGTAATGAGAAGACACCTTTTGAATTATGGTATGGCTATAAAACTAATGTTCATTATTTCAAAGTATTTGGAAGTAAATGTTACATCTTGAAGGAAGCAAGAAACGGAAAATTTGATGTAAAAGGTGATGAAGGTATATTCATAGGCTACTCTTTTTAAAAGAAAAGCATACAAATGTTTGAATCTTACTAGTCATAAAGTCATAGAAAGTGTGCATGTAAAGATTGATGAGTTTGCAGAGAGAAATGAAGAACAGAGTAGTAAAGAGCCTGAGGAATACAAGAACTTTGTGTATTATGAACTTGATACTATACCTAAAACACATGCAATAGTGATTGGACAATAACCATGTCAACCACTGAATTCATCAGCACAAAACTTGTTGCAACTTGTGAAACCCAAGATTCTAACTGTCGAAACCGAGTCTCAGACTGAAGAAACCAAGTCACAAACAAAGGGAACTGATTCACAGACAGAGGCACCCAAGTCACAGCCAGAAGCACCTGAGTCTTAGACAGTGGAACCTGAGTATCAAACAAAAGAACATAAATAATATTTGAGCATGGTGAACATAGTGGAGTAAGCCCAGAATCAAAGAGGAAGGCACTTATACTTTCAAAGTATGTCAGAAGGCATCATGCACCTGAGAAAATAATTGGAGATCAAACAAAAGGTATAATGACAAGGAACAAAATTAAAGGTACATGCATGCTTAGTGAAATTGAACCTAGAACTATTAAAGATGCATTGAATGATGAAAGATGGATAGAAGAAATGAATGAAGAGATTGAGAAAATAGAAAAGAACAAAACCTGGAATCTTGTGCCTAGACCAAAAGATAAGAATATGATTGGTACTAAGTGGGATTTCATAAATAAGATGAATGAAAAAGGAGAAGTTTCCATAAACAAAGCAAGACTAGTGTGTTAAGGATATGCTCAAGAAGAGGGTATTGATTATGGAGAAACTTTTTCTCCTATTGCAAGAATTGAAGGAGTCAAAACTCTTCTGCCATATGTTGCACATAAAGGATTCAAGGTATATCAAATGGATGTAAAATATACATTCTTGAATGGAATTCTTGAAGAGGAAGTCTATATTGAGAAACCTAGAGGTTTTGTAGATCCTAACAAAAGGAATATGGTTTGCAAAATACACAAAGCACTGTATGGAGTGAAACAAGATCCTAGAGCTTAGTATGAAAGATTGCATGGTTACTTGATAATTATTGGACTTTAGAGAACTAATGACAATAGTAGCATGTACATCAAAGAAGGAACTTAGAATAAGATACTATTAGCAGAGATATTTGTTGATGATATACTATTTATTGGACATGATGATTTATGTAAAGCATTATCCGAAGCTATGAGTAAGGAATTTGAGATGTCTATGTTTAGATAAATCAAATTTTTTGTTGGTTTACAAGTTCATCAACTGAAGGATGGTATCTATATTACTTATTCTAAATACATCAAAGAGATACTGAAGAAATTTGGGATGGAAGATTCCAGACCATTTGGGACACCTATGCCTACTGGACATAAGTTGTCTAAGGATGATGATTCAAAGGAGGTAAATCAGACTACCTATATATCCATGATTGGTAAACTTCAATATGTTGTTCACACTAGACCTGATATTGCATTAGTAGTTGGTATTGTTGCAAGGTTTTCAACTAATCCTAGAGAGAACCACTTAATGCCTATCAAAAGGATTCTGATATATCTGAAAGGTACTAAAGATTATGGATTATGGTATAAGAAAGGAGAAAAATTTGATTTGAATACTTTTAATGATGCTGATTGGGAAGGAAGTGTTGATGATGAGCACTAGTGGTGGAGAATTATTTCTTGAAAAGAGGTTAGTCTCCTAGACAAGAAAGAAAAAAAAAATTGCATTTCTCAGTCTACAATAGAGGAAGAGTATGTTGTTGCAGCAGTGAATTGTTCAAATATCATATGGTTCAAACAACTGTTGTCAAATATGAAGGAGGAAATCAAAGAACTGGTTATTATCTACTGTGACAACACTAGTGCTATTAACATTTCAAAGAACCCTGTGATGCATACTAAGACTAAACATATTGCAATAAAGTATCATTTCTTGAGGGAATTGGTTCACGACAAGGAAGTAAGATTGGAATATGCGAATACTAAATAAAAAATTGTAGACATATTCACCAAAACATTACCTAAGGATGCATTTTTGTATCTTAGAGGAAAGCTAGGGGTGATTCCCCTAACTGAAGCTCACTAAAACTCAATTTAGTGATGCATCAACCAAGCTAAAGAATAGATTTAACAAGTTGATGCAGGTTTGTTAGATCTTATTGCATATGAATCAATACATCGGGTACATTAAAAATCCAAAGTGACAATGAAGAGATAGTTTATTGATGTGTCTTTGGAATTAGTTGTCAAAGAGGGAGAGTTTATTGATGTCATGCTAAAGAAATTGTTGAAGGAAAGAGACTATTGATGACAGAGAGAAATTTTATCAGAAACAGAGATTCATGTAAGAGGGAGAGTTTCTTGAGAGATTGTGAAGACATGGGGATTTTTTGGATCAGAAGCAGATTGAAGCTAAGGACAATAATAAAATTTGATTCTTGTGTCTGTTGCTCTATAATTATTTGTATTATGACATGTTTTGTTGTCATCAATGCTAAAGAGGGAGATTGTTGATGATAATTATTCAATTGTGTATTGTCATTGATGTTTACACAAATATAGTGATGTTACACAAATGTCTATACCCAAACTGAGCATAGTCAGTGTATGCCAAGTTCTCTCAGGCATTGAAGAAGGCCAAAGTGATTTTTAGTTCTAACTAAGTTCACTCGAGCATAACAGTGTTGGTCGGGCATTGAAGGACTTCACTATTAACCGAGTTAGATATTTAGTGTCAGCCGACTAACAACAATTTACACTTTATGATTAATTGGTTATATGCAATTGACAGACTTAAATTTTATTGATTATTTGGAAGGTGATTAAGGCCGACTTGACAAGGCTTATCATATTTATATAAGGTCAAGTTTGGATTGAATAAGAAGGAGATGTGTGTATTTATGATATGAAGTGTGGAGGCAAAATCAGATGGCATTTTGATTAAGGACAGAACATACAGAGGTGCAATAGAATATTCGATTAGTAAGGATCAAGTGTTTAAATCTAGAGTAGATATCTGAACCAGCAAAGATAGTTTCTTATCAAAAAAAGACAATCCATTGTTACTCTCTAACAATTGTAGCAGTGATTATAAATCTCTTAATAGAGTATACTTAACAGTCTTTTGTAAATCCTCTCACAAGGTGACATTTCTATATTGAATTGTTTCAAGACCTCTAATAATGCCACTCCTTACAAGGTGATTAAATCCTCTAACAAATTCACACCTAGAAGTGTGTTATTGTACCCTTTAATAGGGATGGCTCCTAATAGGGCTCACTTCAGAAGAGTTAAAAACAGTAACTAGTTACATTGGTGGTTTTTCCCATATTGGGTTTCCAAGTTAAATCTTGGTGTCATATGTATGCATATTATTTATTTTATGCTTCATGATTCTGCACTTATTCACTGAAGGATAATTATATATAAACATCATAAGATTTCTTTGTTAACCGAGTTATAGAAGAATATATTTGTTAACTGAGTGACAGTGAACAGTTTGTTTAAGACATCTAAGGGACTTGGGATTTGTTTTTGTGGTAACTGATTGACCCCTCCCCTCTCAGTTACTCAACTCATTTCCTATATGGCTGCCATGGGGGGATGGTACCCCCGCAAGTCCATCCCCCTTCCATGAGCAGCATGGCCACAACGTGAGTGGTTCGACCCTCTGCACAAATTTTGACCCCAAAGAAAAGGGGAATACACATTGTTTCAGCCTGCATAAAATTAAAAAATAATATTATAATGTGTGTGTGTGTGTGTGTGTGTGTGTGTGTGTGAACAATGTCATCCTTCAATCGTGGATAAACCCTACCATAAGATTTCTCCATTAAACCTACAATAAAAAAAAAGAGAGAGAGGATAGAAGAGAGGGAGAAAAGAAGTACCTAAAAGAAAATACTACGAACCCGGATTCTCACCCAAACCCTAATTTTGGGTTTGGGTTAGCGTTTAGGAGGAGAGGAAGAGGAGAGGAAATGGGGGAATAATAAAACTCATTTCATTTTTGTTTTGAGGAAACCCTATTAGGGCTTGAAAAAGAAAATAATAAAATAATAGAGAATTTGCATTTCAAATTTAAAAGAAGGGGGAAACTTTTAGTAGAATTAATTTCTTCACTCCCCCTTTATTTAGTGGGCTAAAATTTATTTAAGAAATATTAAATCATGAGATAGAACATTTAATTTAAATGTGACATTATGGGATATTAGTTAAATTATTTTAGAAATTAACATTAAGTGGAAAACATATTAATTAATTAAATTGATAAGGTTATTTAAAGGCCAATTATATAGTGATTAATTTTACCCTTGTGAGAAATGTATTGGGAAGTTCTAGGTTAATATATTAAATAATTTAATAGGGTTACATTAGGTGAAATCTTTTAATTAATTTAAATGACAAAAATCTTTAGTAATTTTATTAAGATCTACAAGCATGAATTGGTAGCAGATTTAATTATTAAAATTAGATTGAATATTAACTGATTATAATAACAGGATGTAATTATCGATTTGTCTAATACACAATAAAGTATAATTGTAAAACCTTAGACTAAGTCTAAATTAAATAATAGCTTGACACTTAATTTATGCAATAATATCAATGTTAGGCTTTAAATTTATTTACCAATGGGTAATATGAGTAAAGAAATTCTATCAATCCTTAAGGTCAAATAGTAATTAATCTAGTTACTAATTTGAGAGGTTAAAAAAAAGCATCATCTAAGATTTATTTAAGTTCCCCTTAAATAAAAAACATAATTAATTAGGAATAAACCTTATCGATGGATGTTGACAAGACAATGATTGTCATGATTCCCCTCGACAGGTTTCCCCTTAACCTACCTGTTTATGTTTGAGATTAATTTAATCTAGAAATTTTCTGAACCCCTTTAGTGAACATGGTAAACTTATGTGTATCAACCTGCAAACATTAGTTATTTCAACGTCTAGAAAAAACAATTGTTGGTGTGTTTTTGTCCTAAATTTTAGGCATGACATCCTACAGACTAATGATAAGTTAATTCAGACCCTAGTAAGACCTTTGGTGCAAGTTATGCATGACTGTCCTAAACTGACCAATTATGATAGTTTTGTCAACCAATGCCTTCCTCCACAAAATAAGGTCTTAGTGAGGAGTTTAGGTGTCTAAGGATAAGGAGACTGAATCCTAGAAGTTGTTCAAGATACCTCAAATCAGGAATAAGCATGTTAACCCATTATTATATTGATTTAGCATTTGATATTTCTCAAAGATCATGTAGTGTATGAATGATATTTGAGATGCTATGAGGTCCTATTATCACTACCCAAAAAATCCTCTCTCAGTTTTAGGAGATTCGACCCCGTTCAAAAGTGACAAGCACTTTTTAGTTCTTGCCAAATCTTGCATTGTTTCTTAGTTGAAAGTTGCAAATTTGTGTATCTTTGAAACCACTTATTGTGGCCTCAAACCATCTACACCAGAAAATTTGGTTGGTAAGGTAAATTTGAGGAATGTCCTCACTTGGCTCCCCAACTCGCTCAAACATTCTAGACCACTATGCATCAATGCACCCCCTTAAGTGTATAGAGTGTGAAAACTGTCAAACTTTGATGGGGTATTTCTTGGAGCTCATACGATGTATGAATGATTTATCTAATTCTACAAGATCATGTTATCGGTGCCCACAAAAATGTCTCTCACTTTTTAGAGATTCGACCTCGGTCAAAAGAGGTGACCACCTTTTACTTCTTGCCAAAATTTCTACAATGTTGCTCGATTGAAAGTTTCAATTTTGCCTATCTTTGAAACTAATCTTTGTAGCCTAAAAATTTTTGCACTAATAGATTTGGTTACGCAGGTAAATGCCAAGAATATCCTCATTCATCTCCCTAACTTTCTCGAACGTTTTGAACCTCTCTGTATTAGTGCATCCCCTTAAGTGCATAGAGTGCAAAAATTGTAAAAATTTCACAGGGAATTTATCAGAGCTTGTTTATGTATGCACCCTAAAATGGTCGCCTAGACTTTGGGCCCCATTTATTATTTTATCATTTTATCAAATTTCTGAATCAATGCTTTGAAACATTTTCAATTCAAATCAATTTCCTTGATCAAATTGTAATTAATTCAATTATTCAATTATTTCAATATTTCCTAAGGTTTGATCATTTTTATCTAATTAAAAGATTTAATCTCTCTTTTAATTAAATAAAATTCATCTTATTTAATTAAAAGATTTAATCTCCCTTTTAATTAAATTCCTCTTATTTAATTAAATTCAATTCCTCCCATTTAATTAAATAAAATTCTTCTAATTTATTTAATTAAAAGAAAACCTCTCTTTTAATTAAATAAATAAAAATCCCCACTTAAAGCACTTTATTTGTTGAAAAAGGAAATGAATTAAATTAAAAATTAAATAAA
>MU224834.1:258074-279401 GCA_018584345.1 Thuja plicata | reverse complement strand
GCCTTCATTTTACATTTTTACACATCCATGACTAGAGAGCTATGGATCGATATTTGAGGCCTCATTCTTGAGCAACCTTGAATGGAATGATTCATAGAAGTGTGACACAATTATAGCACACAGTTTAACGTATGAACAATCTGTCTAATGCTACAATATTGTGTTACTACTTCCCACAAAATTCTCTCTCTCATTTGGGAGATCTAACTTCATTGAAAACCGACGACCACTTTTCATTTCTTGCCAAATCTTGCAATGTCACTCAGTTGAAAGTTAAAATTTTGCGCATCTTTAAAATTGTTCATCATGGCCTTAAAATATCTATGCCAAAAGCACTAGTTGGGAAGGTAAGTTCTAGGAATGTCCTTGTTTGGCTCCCCAACTTGCTTTAACATTCAAGACCACTTTGTACTAGTGTGTCTCCTTAAGTGCATGTAGAGTGTGAAAAATGTCAAACTTTGATAGGGCATTTATTGAAGCTCTTATGATGTATGAATGATCCATATAATGGTACAAGATCATGTTACAACCACCCACAAAAATCTCTCTCACTTTTGGGAGATTTGACCACATTCAAAATCGGACACAACTTTTCACTTCTTGTCAAATCTTGCAATATCACTCACTTAAAAGTTGCAAATTTGTGTGTATTTTAAAACACTTACCATGGCCTTAAACCATTAGTTATAATAGCTCTTTTTGTGTATTTATATACTAGGAATACCCTTATTTATCTCCCCAACTCATTCAAACATTCTGGACCACTCAGTGCCAGTGCAGTGTCCCTTTAAGTGCATAGAGTGTGAAAAATGTCAAACTTTGATGGGCTATTTATTAGAGCTCATATGATGTAATAAAAATGTATTTGATGCTACAATATTATGTTACCATTTCCCACAAAAAAATCTCTCACTTTTCGGATATTCGACACCGTTAAAAAGAGGCTGCCACTTTTTAGTTTTTGTCAAATCTTGCAATGTCGCTTAGTTGAAAGTTGCAATTTTGTCTATCTTTGAAACCACTGGAAGATCCTTGAACCATAAATGAAAATATCTATGGTTGAGTAGGTAAATTTCATTAATTCCCTCATTCATCTCCTCAACTCTCTCAAGCGTTCTAGACCACTTTGTACCAGTATGTCCCCTTAAGTGCATAGACTGTGAAAACTATCAAACTTTGATAGGGCATTTCTTAGAGCTCATGTGACATATGAGTAATTTTTATGATTCTAGAGGACTATGTTACCACTACCCATAAAAATATCTATCACTTTTGGCATATTGACCTTGTTCAAAAGTGCCACCACTTTTCACTTGTCAAATCTTGCAATGTCGCTCAGTCAAAAGTTGCAAATTTGCACGTATCTTTAATATTATTTTTTGTAGAATCAAACCATCAGTTCCAATAAATCTTGATAGTGTGGGTAAATTTTAGGAATTCCCTCATTCGGGTCTCTAACTCACTTGAACATTTAGGACCACTCTGTACTAATATGTCCCCTTAAGTGTATAGAGTATGAAAATTGTCAAACACTGACAGGCCATTTCTCAGATCTTGTGTCATATTGTATGAATGATCCATCCATTGCTTAGGATTTTGTTACTAATAACCACTAAAACCTCTCTCACTTTTGTAAGAGTTGACCCCATTCAAAAGCGGCCACCACTTTCACTTCATGCTAAATCTTACAATGTCGTTGAGTTTAAAGTTGCAACTTTGTGTATCTTTAAACTGATCATTGCAACCTCGAACCATCAGTGCAAACAACTCTAGTTAGGAGGGTAAATTATAGGAAAATTATTATTTGGCTTTCCAACTAGCTTGAATGTTTTGGACCACTATGTATCAGTGTCTCCCCTTAAGTGAATAGAGTGTAAAAACTGTCAAACTTTGACATGACATTTCTTAGATCTTGTGCAATGTATGAATGATCTATCTAATGCTACAGGATTGTGTTACCATTACTAAAAAAACATCTCACTTTTTGATGATTCAACCCCCTTCAAAATCAGCCACCACTTTTCAGTTCTTGCCAAATCTTGCAATGTCACTCAATTGAAAGTTACAAATTTTCATATCTTTGAAACCACTTGTTTTGGCCTTGAACCATCTACGCCAAAAACTCTATTTGGGAAGTTAAATGCTAGGAGTTCCCTCATCTGACTCCCCAAGTTGCTCAAATTTTATAGACCACTATGTACCAATGCATCCCCTTAAGTGCATAGAGTGTGAAAATTGTCAAATGTTGATTGGTTATTTCTCAAATATTGTGTGATGTATGAACAATATATATGATGCTAAAAGATCATGTTATCACTTCCCACAAAAACCTCTCTTCCTTTCCAGTGATTCGACCATGTTCAAAAGAGACCACCACTTTTCATTTCTTGCCAAATCTTGCAACGCCACTCAATTAAAAAGTTGCAAATTTGTGCATCTTTGAAACCACTCATTGTAGCCTCAAATCATCCATGCCAATAGCTTTGTTTGGGTAGATAAATTCTATGAATTCCCTTGTTTGGCTCCCTAACTCACTCAAATGTTCCAGACCACTTCGTACCAGTGTGTCCCCTTAAGTGCATACAATGTAAAAACTATCAAATTTTGACAAGGCATTTCTTGGAGCTCATGCAACATATGAAAAATCTGTCTGATGCTATGGGATCCTATTACCGCTACCCAAAAAATCTCTCTCACTTTTGGGTGATTCAATTTCATTCAAAAGTGGCCACTACTTTTCAGTTTTTACAAAATCTTGTAATGTCACTCAGTTGAAAGTTGCAACTTTTTGTATCTTTGAAACCACTCATTGTGGACTCAAACTTTCTATACCAACACCTATGGTTCTATGAGTAAACACTAGGAATGATCTCATTTGGCTTCACAACTCACTCGAACATTCCATACCACTCCGTACATGTGCGTCCCCTAAAGTGTATAAAGTATAAATTGTGTCAAACAAGGCATTTCTTTGATCTCATACAATGTATGAATGATTTTTTTATTTCTACAGTATCATGTTACTACTGCTCACAAAAACCTCTCACTTTCTAGAGATGCGACCCCGTTCAAAAGCGGCCACCACTTTTCAGTTCTTGAAATGTCACTCAATTGATAATTGCAACTTTGTGTAACTTTAAAACCATCCATCGTGGTCTCGAACCATCTATTTTAATAGATATGGTTGGGCAATTAAATTATAGGAATGACCTTGTTTGGCTTCGCAAATCACTCGAACATTCTGGACCACTTTATACCTATGCATCCCCTAAAGTGCATAAAGTATGAATTGTGTCAAAATTTGACAAGACATTTCTTGAATCTCGTGTAATGTATGAACAACCTATCTGATGCTATAGGATTTTGTTACTACTACCCACGAAAACCCCTCTCACTTTCAAGAGATTTGACCTTGTTCAAAAGAGGCAACCACTTTTTAGTTTTTGCCAAATCTTGCAATGACTCTCGGTTGAAAGTTGCAACTTTGCATATTTTTAAAAATTCTCATTGTGGCCTCAAACCGTCTGTGCCAAAACCTCTTTTTGCATGATTAAATGCTAATAATGACCATTTTTAGCTTTGTAACTCGCTCGAACATTCTGGACCACTATGTACATGTGTGTTCCCTTAAGTGCAAATTGTGTCAAATGTTGACAAGGTATTTCTCGAATCTTGTATGACATATGAACAATCAATCTAATGTTACATGATAATTTTACCACTACCCATAAATAACTATATCTCTTTCAAGAGATTTGACCCCATTCAAAAGTGGCCACCACTTTTTAGTTCTTTTCAAATCTTAAATGTCGTTCAATTGAAAACTACAAATCTGTGTATCTTTGAAACTACTTGTCATGGCCTTGAACCGTTTGGGCTAACACCTATGATTGGGTGATTAAACTCTAGGAATGACCTCATTTGAATTCACAACTCCCTCGAACATTCTGGACCACTTTGTACCTATGCATCCCCTAAAGTGCATAAAATGTGAATGTCATCAAATTTTAAATTATTGATATAATGATGATTGTTGGTTCATATAAATAATATTAAATGTTCAATTAGAACTTATTTAATCATATATATTTGAGCCTTGAATGGGAATTCTATTCATCATCTAGGTGTTTCATGTTGGGACACATGGGAGCATCCCTAAGGCCTGATCACACATGAATATATGCAATGTGTGAATTGAAAATTCACGTAAAGAAGAGATTGTGTACTAAAGGCATGAATCACACATTGGGATACCTATATATAAAGCATGAAATCTATACATGAATATATGAAACACATGAATTGACTTAATTCATGAAGTATACCCATAAAGTATACATGAATTCATGTAAGTCATGAAGCATACATGTGAATGCATGTAACACATAAAGAATGAAACATATATTTAAGTTGACTTAAGTTAGGAAGCATATATTGATGCAGGGGCATGAGGGGCATCATAGGGTGCATATGGTCGTTTTTGGTTTTTTGGGTTATTTGGGTGTGTTTAGGTCTAGTAAGGTCCTTTAAACCAATTCATGTTTGTTGTTATCTTGGTAGGGGTTTGTAATAAGAGGGCATTATTAGAAGACTTGGACTCTTGTCACAATTTATTTTTCATGTTTATATTTCACAAAAGGACAGTCTTATTGATCTAGATAAGGATGACAATAGGTATGCTAGTCCAATGGGACAACAAGAAAGGGATTTAACCTATAATTCATTTCTTAGGTTAAAATAATCAAATAATAATTCTAATAATGTGAAATAATCCTTACGAGTCCGTGTTTCGAGTTTGGGAACAACAATGTGTTTGTGTGCATATTAAAACAAAAGGATTATTCCCATTATATGATCAATTGAAGGGGATTTATACAAATGTGTCATTACATTGTTTTGGTAAATGAAAGTGAGTTGTATCTAATCTTTTAGGATATATAACAAGTTTTTCCATGAAATTTTTAAGTGTCCAAGGCATGTACATTCAAAGAGCCCTAAGTAAGCTAATAGCAGTGGTCAAAGGAAGAGTAAATAAGCTACACCTATGTTGGGATTGGTGAAAACTTCTATAATTTTTGAGTATTTTCCATGTTAAAGGACCTTCCTCTACATCACATATGTGAATACACAGTGTATAAAGCATGAAGAAAACATTCGAATTCACATAAGTCAACAATTTTATATGTGAATACACAAAGCACATAAAGCATGAAACATATGTATGAATTCACTTAAGTCAACGAGCATATATGTCAATAGAACATAACGTGTAAGGCATGTAGCATGCCCATGAATTTACAAGGTGCACACATTTACTTAAGTCACAAATAATGCATGGTATGAGTGATAAACATAATTACAATTAAGGAATGGAACATACATGTAACCATAAAGCATGAATCATAAAATTACAATATACATATATACATGAAAAATATAAATATATGTAAAGCATGAGCAATCTAGAAAGCATAAGACACCCACATAAATATGAAGTAGTATACATCAATACACATGAGACATGAACTACATACATAAAGCATGAAGTATAAATACTCATAGGGCATGAAGCAACATAAATATATCCAATAATGTGATACATAGAATATATCCAATATACTTAGACAAGCTTCCTGAAAGCCAAATGGATGTAGAATGTCATATATATAGTATACAAAAAATATGTTAGAAAATGTCATAGAGGCATACAAAAAATGTCACTAATATAGTCATTTCCCGTGACGAGAAGAAAAAAACTCATGAGTTGCCTTTGAATGTCAGGTGGATGGAGATGCATACAATACTAGAGTCTTCCAAGTATGCTCACTCATCCTCCTCTCTAGACTCCACTAGAGGGACATCTAATTAAATCACAAGTATAAACATAAATAACTAATATACATAAAAAAAACAATAGCTCCGATACAAAAACAAGATGGAGTCTGGCGGAGCTAGGGTTTCAGGAGGAGCGAGAATGGGGATAGAAGAGGCTGATATAGAGGGAGTTGAGGACAGTGATGATAATGGGGGAGGTTGGGATTGGGGGGACCCTGGTTGAGGAGGATGTAGTGGAGGGAGCTGATGTGTGGGTTTTCTCTGCTGTGTTTGGTGGGGGCTATGCTCGAAGGATTCCTTCTCACCAAGCGGAGGCCGACAGGAAGAAGACTACCAGTAATGGCCAGCATCATTTTGAAAATGATACTCATCCCTTTCTTCATGTGGGGTCCATGAGGCTTGAGACAGTTGCCTACGATGGTTCTTGCATAGGTCTTTGGGTTATGTGGATATCTCATCTTAAGCCAGATCTTTGTTTTGCTTTTGGAATAATAGGCGGTGTTCTGACGATGGGCACTCTCATTGTCTGTGGAGGGGAAGATTCTTTATCTAGTTCCATGGACTGTGGTGTGAGGATACCCTCGCAGGTCTTAGTGGAAGAGTTAGGGGTGGAACACATGGTGGTAATGAAAGCAGGTTGTGCTTGTGAGACCCCTCCCCATTGCTCTCAATGGAATCTTCTCTATTTTTATAGCCCTGCTAGTGGAAGAGGGAATATTTTTGCTATGGAAGAGATGCCTAAACACAGAGCCAATGAAAATCTAGGAAGGTGGTTCACCCGTTTCACGACGGATGAATGGTTGGACCCTATCTAGGTAGTTTATCTGTTATCTTGTTTCAATGTGTTGATTTTGGTTGTTGTTGGTTTTCCCTTGTTTATGGAAGCTTTATATTGTAGGGATGAACCCCTTTTTGGCTTATTTCCTCTGCACTATACTCCTATCAAGGTGGAGTATAACCCTATTGAGGTGGGTGCCTTTCGTGTGGCTTCTTGGAGGTGGAGTCATATTGTTCTTTAGTTCTCTTCTCCCTCACTTCCTATTGAGGTGGAAGATTCTATTGAGGTGAAGGCTCAAACTATCGAGGTGGTCTACGACTGCTGGGAGGAGATTGCTGGACGTGGAGTGTGGTCGCCTCTACATGAAAGCTTGCTGGAAAGGGATGGGGGTTAGTTTTTGGCAGACTGAGTGGGCTATGCTAAAAATCCAAAATAGTGTTGGAGGTATCCCTTTGGTGTTGGAGGAGATCAGACTTGTTACTAACAAGGAGGAAGAGGGAAACTGTGATTTTCCCATTTTTTTTAATCTTTGCATTGTTTGTTGTGTCTGGTTGGTTGGTTCCTGCTGGTGGATGTTGATAGTTTTCAAGCGCCTATTCTAGGGGGTTGTTGTTTTTTGTTAGGGCTAAAGGTTGGGATTGGGGCTATGGTTCTCTTTGGTGTTAATAATTTTGGTTTAAGGATCCATGTTAAAACCCTGGATTTCTATTTGGGGATTTTTAATACTCCAGTTAAATTAATGGTGTAATGCTTTTGCTTGTTCTTTGGGTAGCTGGGTTTTTAGAGTCTCATCTTGGCTAGTTGTTGGCAGTTTTTTGTCGTTGGTCTGCTGATATGAATTGTATATTCTTTAGCAGAGTTTCATCTTAGACGGGTTTTAGTTTCCCACCAAAATCTCCTTGTAAAGGGTTTCGGGGCCCCTTCAAAACCTGCTTTTACCCTAATCAAAAACTAATATACATCAAAATTTAATTATATGATGAAATATAATAGAATATTCACTTACTACTAACAAATAGTTATTGTGTTCATTCACGGAAGAGGTACGTTGAAGATCCAAAGTTACAAGCCCCTACAAAAAGATCAAAATAATAATTAAAATACATACATGAATATCATTAAAATTTTCAATATAAACAAATTAAAATAACAAATAAAATTAACTATTCTCTTTCAAACCTCGGTTAATGCTTCATAACTTGCTACAACTACAACAACCCCATGATCCATTAAGTCACAAACACCAGAAGGAGTATCTGATGTCAACATCTAAAAATGAAACAAGAGTATTATACAGTTTTACTCATATGATTGTTTATATAATTCACACGATGGTGGTTACTAGCTAGTTATTAAACACTTCTCATTATACTGTTGTAATTTTTTGATAGTCTTGGTTTGTTGTTAATGTGTTGTTAACATACTCATGTAGTTCTCTTTGGAAAGCCTTTTGGGCTTGTTCTATAAGGGCCTCCATACCTTGGTCAATGCTTCAAAACTCACTACAACTACAACAACCCCAAGATCCAATGAGTCTTGAACACCAGAAGGAGTCTCCGATGTCAACATCTAAAGATGAAACAAGAGTATTCTACATTTTTACTCATATGATTGTTTATATAGTTCATATGATGGTGGTTGCCAGCTAGTTACTGATCACTTATCGTTATACTAGTAAAAGTGCTTTATATTCTTGTTGTGTTGTTAACGTGTTGTTAATATGCTCATGTAGTTCTCTTTGGAAAGCCTTCTGGGATTGTTTTATATGGACCAACACCCTTGATTTTGCTACCTTTTTTATATAAAAAATATGAGTATTATTTAGTTATCAAGAATACCTAATTTATTTTACAATACCACTACTGAATAAATGATACCTCTATGAAAGTGTCATGATGTCCTTCACTGTGTGGTGTCAACATCGAGTGTCCACTAGTAAACTAATGTATATGCACAATGAGTTATGAGACAACCATTCATATAATTATGTACTACTCACATGTAATTTAATTATAATCCCTTATTATATATATACCTTTGGACTCTACGATGTTGTGAAAAAGAGGTTCAGAGGAACACTTCCACTACCATGAACATGTGACCCTAAATTTTGATCATAATCATTCTACTAATTTAGCTATTCATTCATTTATAAATTAAATATAATCAAATAAATTAAATAAACTTGCAATAATTACCTTTGTATCAATGTTGAATATTGCATTGAGAAATTAATTAGTCATCACTGTATCATTTGTGGTTGCCTATCCACCATCATCATCACCAAATGTGCATAGGACTCCACATGATTGACAAATATAGGGTGAAACTTGAGTCCTCGAAAACTCACCCATCTCACTTTGTACTAAAGGACTGACACACTGTATGAGGATCTAAGTGAGTGCACTAATGGTGCCTAGTGTGTCCACTTCAACAGTATCCTTCACAACAGAAGGAATAGTAACATGTTCTACATGAGATCTGGTAATGGGTCTCCTAATTATGTTAGGGTCACGCTCTGCCCTTGGTCTGTCATGTGAGGATCCCCCACTAACACATGTAAGTTGTACATAGTTATTAATCTCAAATAGATTCTATAGCATTTGAGGATGAAATTTGCACATGTTAATTGTTTTTGAATGAAACAAAGTTGTAGACATACATTCCCTCTATAGAGTTTGATAACTTGTATCAACTATTGATTCTAAATAAGACCTATTTCATATTATACGTTGCATAATTATAATACTACGTTGCAAAATTATAATACCTCAAGTCTCTTACTTAGTAATGTCCTCAAAATTTTGATTATTCCAATATATTACTATATTATTTGATTATTTAGAATTTTAGAGTAAATTGATTATTCCAATTATATTTTTACAACATATTCCAAATTATTTTGATAATATTACTTTACATAACTATAATACCCATAGTTAGTCACCCATTACCCTAAAATTCTAAATAATCAAAATAATTTGGAATATATTGCCATAGTTAGTCACCCATTAAAAACATTTGTGAATTTAGATGACACCTGTCATTTCAGTATAAAGAAGTCAATAGGTTTTTGAATAAGCTCTAGGGTGCAGAGGAACGCTAAAATTTTGTTATTTTTATATTTTTATTTAAAACAATACTTCTTACAATTTGCATGTTTGACCATCATAACATTTAGAAGTCAATAATCTTCCAAACTTACAGGTCGTCCTACAAGGAGTTCTCTCTAGCTGTCCATAGGAAATTTCACATAGGAATATTTATTTGTGTCTGGATTTGTTGAATATTTTCTTTATTCTCCCCCTTCAGTATTTGAATTTATTGTGTCTGGATTTGTTGAATATCTTCTTTACTCTGCCCCTTCAGTTTTTGTTCAGTTCAAATATGAATATAGTAACAGTTGATGCCATGGAAAGCGAGGATCTGTCTCTGTTTGTGTCCATGCCGGCTCAAAATGTTAACGCAAATCAAGATTCGCCAGGAGTCCCTAAATCTGATGACCAGTTCTTTCCCGATGCCAATTTGTTCAGGGTGATGCGTATTGTTCCTGACAAACAAGACTTCAGTTTTGTGGAAAAGGTGCAGCTCAGTGAAGGTGGACTTTTAAGTCTCTGTAACAAGCTTGTTCCTGATTCTGCTTCGGCTTTTTGGGGAAACCCACCTCAAAATCGTATCAACTTCAAAGCATTAAATGGATTATGCTTATCTACTGTCGGATTCTATGGAGATAAGAAGATGATGATTGACATCTTCGGCAAGCAACGCCTGCTAGATGACTCTGTTCTCTCTCAGATGGAGGGTAACGAATTTGAGCCTGGACTCTATGTTATTGTTCGAGAAGAGGTTGCCAGATCCCTAATTGCTTTCTACTGGCACGAAGGAGATCAATTCAAAGAGGCATCAAGAAAAGATATTTCCTGCAATTTCATCAGATATCTCGTGGAACTTTGTGATTGTGTATATATTTGTGTGAAAGAGGGCTATGATTTTGACGCCTTGGCTGCTTCTGCTATCAGAAAGCCCTCAAGCTCTGAACGTCATATGAAAATAGAAGTAAAGAAAGTGAAGAGCTCTGAGGATGACATGGAGCTTTTGCCTGGATTTAATGTGAGAATGCCTGGACAAGTGAAGGTTGAGGAGTTCTTGCATCTAATCTGTGAGGGATATTATCACTGTTGTTTCCTGACAGCAGAGCATACAACCCCAAGAACTTTTAGAAGGACAGAAGAGGGGTGTGTGAAAGCTTCTGAGTTTGGCTACATGCTTGATAAATGGTCGTGGGAATCCTATGTTGATTACTCTAGAACGAGTAACAAGGATTTTGTCAATCTCCTTCAATACTGTCATCCAAGAGAATACCAGGAGGTCCAGGATTACTGCAAATGGATTGAGAATAAGGAGAAGGAGAAGGAGAAGAAAATGCAACACAAACAAGTTCTGGATCAATTTGTGCAGGAATTGAAGAGAAGGATGTCGAAGGGCACAAAAGATACTTTAGTGACGAGGTATATTGTAGAAGTTACCATTAAAGATCAATCAACAAATCGGATCCCGTGGTCTTACAACAATCTGGTAGAGCTGAAGTTAAAGGTTATAATTGTGGAGGAACAGAAGGTGGGCATTGTATGGAAAGCATATGAGTTAACACCGATGAGAAAGCAAATGGGTGAATTGAACAATGATTCAGAACACTCCATTGTCCCAAGATGTAGTCAGCCAGTTGAAGTAGTAACCATTAATCCAGAAAATGAAAGGTTATTTAAAGTAGTAGTTCTCAGGTCGGGAGAAATGATGGTTTTTATTCACAATTTTGAACATTCATCCCTGTATCTGTACTATTGCCCAAAGATTGGTTTCAACATAAATAAGACGAATTGCCATCTTCATACTTTTAGGAGGGGATTCGATTTATTGGATGTAGATGAATCTACCAGATATATGGCTCTTTATGAAAAAGACAGGTCCAAGATTGTAATATATAAGTTTGATGAAACTTTTAGGAGGGTCTATTCTACTGGAGTTGATCTCCATCTACAAAAAATTATTGGGAGCAGCACTATTACATGGATGCACTTCATTCCAGGGAAAATGGAGTTGCTTTTAGTTGATGAAACAAACAGGGTGAGGGTGATGGAAATCCATGAGAAACCAACAATGAGGGCAAAGCACATTTCACTTTCTTGGTCTCGGCCTCTTTCAAAAGCATGCATTTCTGCTGACGGTTTTTTCCTTGTTGCTTTTAGGGAGTTTGAATCTTCGATTGGAGGTGAAGGTGATGTTGATGTTGGTGATCACACTGAAAGAGGGCTTCCAAGCCATGGAGTCCAGTTGGAAATATTTGTTTTGGGTGATACAATGAAACACTTGAAGACCATCTATTTGAATGAAAATCCAAGCCTCAACATGTGTGATTTGGAACAGCTGGGGCTGAAAATCACAAACTTTGGATCGCAAAGTCACCTTGTACTATATAGCCGTGTCGATGCTCCTGGTTTTCTCTCTTCCTACATTCTTAAAACTGTCATAGCTGGGGAAGTGTTAATGTCGCAACAAGTGCAGAGTAGAGCCATGGAAGTTGAAGAAACAGAAATTGATGGGTCATGCTCCTATTTGGGATATATATACCACATTTTTGATAAGTTTGGAACTATTCCTGCCTTGTTTTCAGAAGCTAAGAAGAGGGTTGAATTCAAAGTTTTACTACAAAGCAGCACACACCCATGTAATGGAGATGCATGCATCAAATACTTAGAAGCACTATTGAAGAAACTGAGAAAGAGAAAAGAAAAAGACTTTTCAAATATCACGATTGATTTTCAAGTGGAGAGTTTGAGGAAATGGACAACAGAATTTGGTTGCTTGGATTCAATTCAAGCGAATGATAAGAAGAAGTTGAATATGAGAAAGTGGGTTCGTATGCTTATTTGCCTTGTACCCCTTCAAATAGCTCGTGCAGAGAAAAATGGAATAGTGGCTCTCAAGGATGGACTTCAAATACCCCCATGCATTAACTATGTGGATAGCATATCACTTGCCAGTTCTATACGCTTTGGGTTCTATGATGCTGTTCTAAATAGTTGGGAGGGTAATATTAAGGTTATATCCTCCATGGGAAAACAGAGCAGTGGCAAGTCTTATTTGTTGAACCATCTATCGGGGTCTCTCTTTGATGTTTCAGGTGGCAGGTGCACCGATGGTGTTTGGATGACTATCACTGTAAGAGAAGATTCAGAACATGACCACACCCACATGTGTGGAGACAGAGACTGTAGATGCTTGTATGTGCTCTTAGACTTTGAGGGGCTCGGCAGTTTGGAGCGAACTGAACAAGAGGACATGCTTCTGTCCGTTGTCAGTGCCGCTTTGAGCAACCTCACAATATTCAACAAAAAGGTATGTATGTCCGTTCACCAAAGTCTCACCAATTTTGATTTGCGTGCTGTACATTAACATATACATCCGAGGGAAGAGGCAATCCATATTTATGATACAGATAAATTAACACGATCCTGTTTCACTAAACCAAATACTTTGTTTTTCTTGTTATAACAGGATTTCCATTTAGACAGGGATACAGAATCTGCTTTCAACCGCTTCCAAGCTGGGATCAATCTAATCAAGCAGGACGAAAAGTTATTCAAGGGTCAATTCTACATTGCAATTAAGGACGTGGATACTTCTGATGTAGAAGACCTTATAAAAGAATTCAATGATAAAATTTCTCAAATATGTAGCAAATCTGAGGAAAGCTTTATTACAAGAATGTATGTTGGGAAAGTTGAGATTGCTGCTATGGGTTCTTACAATTGTTCTGACTACTATATGGACAGTTTAAGTGAACTTGCAGGAACAGTGAAAGAACTGGATTCTTTCTATGATAATGGCTCCTCTTTCTTGAGAGATCTCAAGCTTATAATATCACAGATTGCTGCTAAAGACTGGAGTTCCATTGACAGTAAGCGTGTGGCTCTAATAGCCAATATTATAAGGACAAATATCATGTCTGCCATCAATATGGGATGTCTTTCTGCTGAAAATGCAGATGATGTGCAGGGGCTTCTTAATTTTGATACCCAGGAAGAAATTCCTGATGCACCTATCGTTGTTGAGGATTTCTTCTGCAATATTAGAGATCAGGGCCTGTGCTTGGTGCCTTCGCCTGAATCAGCAATGGCTAACGGTATTAGAGATGTGTTATCTCAGCTGAGGTTAGAAATGGAGAAAGTCTTGTCCAGAAAAGGAAACAATGGTGAATTGTGGTATTCTATGTTTGAGAATTTCCTTCAGAAAGTGGGAGAGAGAAGGCATGACAGAGTTCAACAATGGATAAGTTCAAACACTGCAGAATTCTATGATAATGAAGAGGTGAAAAGGTTGCAGTTAGAGGCTAGTTTAGTTCTAGCTGAAATGCAGCAAGGTCTCTCCATTTGCGGAAGCAAGTGTTATAAGTGTTTTTGGAGATGCGTGCTTGAAAAAGGCCATGATCAGTCTGATTCGGCCCATTCATGCATGGCTAGTCATTCATGTACAGAAAGCTGCACCTATTGTTTCCGAGAAGGTGACAGCTCGAGCCAATGTGGGGATTTGGCTGGGCATGAAGGCGCTCATAACTGTAAAGAGAAAAACCACACTTGCGGAGAGACCTGTCACTTGGTTGAAATATCCTCCAATTGCAATAAGGTATGTTCTCTTGGGCCTGAACACCCTGGTCTGCACAAGTGCAATTCCCCTCAACACATTTGCAAGGCAACTTGTTCTCTTCCAAGCTGCAAGAATCTTTGTGATCTGCCCATCGAGTCTAATCATGAAAAGCATCAATGCCATGAAAGATATTGTCTGAGCAAGTGCACTATGAATGGTTGCAGAAGGACATGTGGAGTGCAAGATCACTTGCATGATTTGTATCCAAATGCAGAGCATTTGTGTGGGAATGAGCATGCCTGCCCCGAGGAATGCGAAATGCCTGGAATATGTGAAATCGTTACAAAGCTTGTAAGAGAAACCCGCATTTTTGAGGGGCAAAGGGGGGATTTCGAGTATGAACATGTGTCAGAGCAAAATGGATTGCGGAAAGGTTGTTGTGTTGTCATTCCTCATTTTGAAAGGAATCATCAAGGTCCACATGTTCACACCAACAATTTTGATTCTGTGCACTACTGTGACACCAGATGCGAGGCTTGTGGTTACTTGTGTCAGCTTCCTGTAGCCCACTCTGGCTTTCACGATGCTGTGCATGGAAATATGAAAAATGTAAGATTCGTTTCAGATGTCGAAGATATTGAAATAGAGGATCGAAAGTACAAGTGGGGAGAGAAAGGCGAGGCTGAGATGTGCAATATGTATTGCAAGAAACAGGGGCGAGGCCATATCCATTTTGTGCCTTGTCCTGGCTCCGAGAAATGCACCGGCAATCTCTATGATGGGTCCAGACATGAAACTGTCAAGTATGGCCCTGACGTGGAAATTCCCAAAGACGAGATGACCCATGAGACTTATTGGCACCATGTAAGATTTGTTGATCCTTGCACAAATGAAGAGCGGCGGGAATTCAACCTTTGTAATCAGTACTGCAAACATGAGGAACATAAGGAAGGGGCAGAGGTTTTAAATAAATCTTATTGCACAGAGGAACTGTGGCATTCACCCCTTACAAGATCTGCGCTGCAAAGTAAAAGCTCTTCAGGTTATGTAACTGATGACGGCCATCACTTTGTTTGTAGCCATGCTGAGAATGCTCCTCATCATGTCATATTTGTCATTGACAAATCAAGATCAATGGGTAAATCCGATATCACCCCGACCATGGCCATGTTCAATGAGCATAATTGCAGGCTGGGCTGTGTATATGAGGCCATTCTGAGATTTATTCAAATTCGCTTGAAAACAGTTTGCACTGATTCCATTTCAGTTGTTCTTTTCGACAAATCAGCCACAGTAGCTATAGAGATGGAAGATATGGAAGAAAATGTTGTTGATTCTCTTCTTCAATATCGTCCAGCGGAATTTACTGATTTTCACTGGAAAGAGGCGGTGGCAGCTGGATCTAAAGTTGCAGAGATGTGCATGGAATTAGGTATGGGAATGGGTACAGGGATAGGTTGTGTGGGGCCAATTTTTCAGTCTGCTATTAAGATTCCTGGTTGGGGAACGCACTATTCGTCTGGCTTGGATGCTGCGGAAAAATTAATGAACAAAGCTGCCAAAGACCCAACAGTAAAAAAGAAACCACCGTTTGTTATTTTCTTGAGCGATGGGGAAAACAACGGTGGAGAGGATCCTGTGCACCTTGTGAAGCAAATGAAAGGAGAGGAGCGGAGGATGAAACTCGATACCATTTTGTATGGCAACGATTCCAAAACAAATATCCTGAAGAGAATGGCGACAGCAGGTGATGGAAATTTTCACCATACTCTTGATGAAACTCAGTTGCTTAGAAGCTTCGAGTATCTCGCACGGAGCCTCAGAACCCAAGTTGCAGGTTTCATTCATGGCGTACAATGAGTTGGGGGGGGTCAATAAAACATGACCTGAAAAGTGACCTTTTTATCTTATCGTAATGGCAAGCTGCACTTTATTGTCTCGCAGTGAGATTTTATTTTGAATTGTTCGTGTAATGTCTCTTTGTAGCTCTAGTCAAAAGACATGTTTATTGAGGAATCAAATATTTTGTTTTATTAGCCCTGTTTGTTCTTATAGTTAAAAGACATCTTTATTGAGGAATGTAATATTTTAGTAGTTCCTGCCTACAACAGGAGGTATATGTTTGATGCATATTTGTAATTAATCAACCAATAGCATTGCAGGATTTTATAACATATATGTATATTATAAACTTTATAAATTAAAGTTTATAAGTTTATGTATATTTTCAAAATATTAAAAAGGCTAATTATCACTTTTATCAGTTAAGAGTAAAAATACTAAGGAGAAAATAATTTTTATTACAAATTAATACATAAATTTTCTAAACTTTATAGCTCCCACGCACTATTGAATGCAGATTCACTTCTTTGTCCTCCAATTTTCTTTTATGTTTTAACCACCATTTTTTTAAGGAATGCAAGAGATGCACCGGTCGAATGTAGATTAACTTCTTCATCCTCCAATCTTCTTCTCTGCTTTAACCACCATTTTTTTCAAGGATGCAGGAGATGCAACGATCATAGAAGCTCTTTGACAACCGCTCCTCCTTTTCTTGATCTTGTGCTGGTTGTTTGTCTCCATCTAGTCGAGACTGTGTGGGTTATGGCTTTTGGTTATGGGTTTTTATAAAGATTTTAGGGTTTGAATAATTTTACCCAAAAACAAGAAAGATGGAGAGGCTTGTCCGTCTTAATGTACATCAAAACATAATTAAGGCCATTCCCTCATCATTTGGTGGATGTTCTTTGCTTGTGGAGCTTTTCTTAGGGCATAATCAATTGTCCTCAATTCCTATGGAGTTTGGAACCCTTTCATCGTTGAAAACCCTAGACCTCTGTTGTAATCTGATAACAGAGTTTCCAGAGGAGGCATGCAAGATGCAACTTTTGGTCTTGGATTTATGAGATAACTGCCTTACTAGGTTGTCAGCACAACTTAGCAATATGACCACATTGAGGAATCTTCTATTGATGGGGAATCCTTTCAAGGGCCAAGAAGCAAGGTTTATTTTGGTACTACAGAGGTAAGTTTCTATTGGTTCAAATCTTTTATCCAACATTCCTGACAAGTTATAGAAAATTTGGTGAATACCGTCCTTTTGAATTTGTCTGTAAATTTCTTAAACCTTTTTATTATTAGATTCTGTCAGATTGTTGAGGAATATAATATCATCTTAGCGGGCAAGAGAATGAAAGAAAGCATGAGACATGTATACCATAACACTCTTAATGTGAAATTTTGTTCTATTAGGCTTTCAATTTAATGGTTTGTAGAAAAATGTACAGGGCTAAGCCAAAATCCTTGTCTAAGGCCTTTTCTATCAAGAAAGATCTTGATAAGCCCTACATCTGTTATATTGTTTGGCTTCAAAAGCATTGAACACTATTGATTTTTTGTAGTTGAAGATCTATGATATCTATATCTTTGTGAAATTTGTCTGTATCTTATGGCACACTTACTATTGCTATGTACCTACTTTGTTTCCCAATTATAACCATGACTTTCTGTTGTTATGGATTTTGGTTTTCGCTATATGTTGGAATGTATTCTTCCACTGCCAAAATACACATGGTTTAAATGCAACTACTTTTGTGCTTGCCACTAGTTTAATCAATTGAGACAAAATCATAGTTGAGATAGGCACTGATGATTTTATATGCGCCACGTTAGACTGGTGGCCCCCAGAGAAATGTGATTATGGGACTTGAAGTTGGGGAAATGCATCTTTGTTTAATTTGGTAGGTCTGTCTATGCAGCCACAAATTTGCACCTTAGTAAACCAAATATGTTGTTAACAACATGTGTGTTATTCTATTGTATTTGTTTGCAAATTACTAGCACACGTTAATGCAATAGACTAACACACATGTTGTTAACATATTGTGTTAAAACCATATTTTGTTTATTAAGGTGCAAATTCGTGGCTGCATAGACACAACCCTCTTTTACACCCTCCTCCTTTCATTACTTGTGTTGGCTAGCTTTGTAGGTTTATTTATATTGTGGATTGAGTGTGAAATTGCCATTAACTGGTTGGCATCAGAACATTTTCATTTTTTTTTTTTAAAATTTTTCTTTAAGTAGAGAGAATGTTTCAAATGAAAGATTTATGAATTATGTGTCTTGTTATTGGTTTTTATATAACCCTATCTCTAGTTGTTCATAAAAATGTATCTAGTTGCCTCAAGGGTGACATTTATTATTACATTGTATACAACTTTCATCAATAAGGGATTTTTTGTTTAAGAAATGTTTTTTGAAAATTTTGTCCATTGCTATTAACAGTTAGTAACATTCATCTAGGAGGTTAGTTTTTATGCTATGCATTTTAAGAGTATTGACAGATTAAAAAAATTATAGGTATAGAACTTAGAAGGTGAATGCAAAGATTGTTTTATGTCACATGTTTTGTCACAATACGCAAAGAAATTAAACTTTGAGTGGAATTACAAAATATTCCTTCTAAGCTATTAAAAATTCAAATAGGACATTACAAAGAGCATATGGTGGAAGTGATCTCATCTTACAACATATTGTGTTACAATGTGAGGAATCTTTTTTTTTGACAGGTTACAATGTGAGGAATCTTACCATATATTCCTCCCTCTAATTTAAAAAGATGTGAAGTAAATATAGGAAGGATGTTCTCGAGCTATACTAAACATATTATAGAATTTGTTCTTACAAATTCTAGAGCGGTGTATATGAAATCAAAACATGGAGCATAAAGTCTACTGATCTTTCTGAAAAGTCTCTAAGCATAACTTTGAAGTCTAAGGAAGCACACCCATCAGAGCCCTCTTTCTCATGATAATGGTGTTTAACATGAATTCTAAAACATTTCTAACAACACATCCTACATGTATAAAAAGCTCACATGTTCTTCATCTTCCATGAAAAACCTAAATGCAAAGCTTATAAAGATAAGCCCTAAGAAATATCAAATATCCTAAAATATCCACATGCATGACTATATCCACTACACGACTAGAGTAATAGAGAATATCAAAGTAGAATTATACTTGCATGAAGAAAACAAAGTATGTTATCATAATCATGGCGAATCTTTCCTGCAAATCATTAATACATACAATAGTAAGTGTAACGAATTATTTTAAAATTAACATAGTATGTATGCACTAAATGATTGTTATAATTTCTTTTTATATTTAATTTTCATAGTCCATTTGTGTATCCTAATCAAAAGTGTTAACTGTTCATACATGATTTCATTTTGTGCACAGTACTGAAACTTCTTTTGGGAGCCAACAAGTACTCAACAACTAATGACACATGGTTTGTGTTGTATAATGGTAGTTTTAGCAAAAGAGCCTCTTTTTTGAGGAAAGACTAAAAAAGATCAATTATATAAAGTATGCATCCTCAGATCCTTAAATTTTGTATACAAGATTATTTTAGTTTACAATATCGTTTGTTAGAATGCTAACAACTTTGTGCATTTAATTATTGTAGATATTTAGGACCTTGAGTGCACAACCTTAGAAGATATGGCTAGAATTTATTAATTTGTGATGAACAAAATGCAAATTAGTTCAACAAACATGAGTATCTTAAATCTTTATGAAACTATTGCAAATTATTACTATCATATATCAGAATAATTGTGTTCATCGGGTCACTATAGATCCAACTAATCTAAATGCAACATTACTGTTAATTTTTTGTTGTATTCTAATATGAGATTCTTAAAAGAAGAAAATTTGCATGTACAGTAATTTAGATGCAAAATAAAAATTATGTACAAAGTCTTTGTTTTGTAACTTTTCAACACATTTTCCTTTTATCTGTATTTTGTTTGCTTGTCCTATAAATCTCAACATTGTTCATGGAACATGAAAAAGAAAACTATTGTATTTCGCATAAGTTTTCATACCTTGCAAATTTTGCACCTTGAGGTGTGTGGAATCTATTAATAAGTATAGTTGTTGTAGTTCCACTTGGGTAAGTTAACTTATAGTCAATAATCATTATTTGCAACAATTTGCATGCAACAAAAATCAATGGTAAATGTGAATTAAATGTAGGATTCCTTTTCTGATAACAATAAATCGATTCTATTACCTTCCTAAGGGACACCACACTAAATAGACCTATTAAACTCACTACAAATAGATACCCAATTATCCAACTGAGTTTTGGGTTCAAAATGTTTTTGTGATGCAGGAGCATCTTGGGTTCTTGACAATTTTGCATCACCAAAAAAACAATTTATTCTATGTTTTCCTATTTGTCAGTGGTTAAGTTTCCTTTAGCTTTCCTTCACTTTGGATAAATTTTTGTTGTGCACCTCATTGAGTGTTCCTGGCATCATCTTTTACCTTCACCTAGGTTTACACCTCGATTGGTTTCTTCACGTTTGAGATACCTTTAATTTCTGGCAGGACATCTCTATTCTTCACGTTTCATGACCAGCTTGTGTTTTTTGATCTCGCAAAGGATTTTCCCAATCAGTGAAGCTTCATGGCTCATATATCGATGATTTAATATGCATGGTCGACCTACTTGTGGGTTTTCTTGTCATATTTTATCTATTTGTGGGAGATTCTTATGATTTGGGTCCTGACTTATAATGTAATACATTTTCATGTTCTTGGAGAATGTAATCATTCTCAGGCCGACCTAATGCTTGTGAAAGAATTATAAACTCATGTAATTGATCCCTTAGGAAAGAGGGGTAAAGTTGTAGACCATCGGTAGTTAGATCTAGTTAGCGTGAGCTAGTGACAGATTGTATAAAAAGATAACCTATTAAAGGTTCTTAAGTAGGCCTATATGCCTGGAATGAAAGATTGCATGTTGCAGATCCATTGTACTTGATTTTCTTGATTATAATAAGAAATAAGATCTTGCATATCTCTCCATCATTTTGTGTTGCTTCCATTGTATGAATCTTTCTGCAAGGATTAGACTAACTTCCTTGTGTAACCACCTAAATTTGGTCTGTCACAACTATGGACCCTATTTGCCCTAAGTGTGATCATACCCTTGATTTATGTCCAAACGACCCTGTTACTGCTTGGCATAATTCTTTTAATCAATTTAATATC